>LQNS02015105.1:25546929-25564801 GCA_001587735.2 Parhyale hawaiensis
TTTCAAGATTTTCCTTAGAGCCTCTCGTCCATCGAGGCTGAGCTCTTCACTTAGAGGTCGCGGAGCAGCGTTGTTCAATAGCAGGCCATTCATCCCTGAATTATTTCCTACAGATCTGAAGAATAATCACCTCCTGTGGTCTCCCAGCGGTTCTCTTTCATACAAGCCTTCTAGAGTCAAAAAATTTATAGTCTGAGCTTGATTACAGAAAGATCACAAGCTGTATAGTTTTACTTCTGGCCTCATCTGCTCATGATAAAGTTTGGTTTTTCCTTTTAGACTATTTTCGGGTTACGGTATACATGGTGCGCCGTACAGCGAAGGGTTAATTTATGCGCTAATCCGAAATCTCCCCGTTCTGTTTTGGATAAATTTGAGCTTCTCGCAAGATATCCCGAGCGAGCACTGTTGTCGCAAGTGCCGCAACGAAGATGACTACCATTTTCTTTTTTTTAGACATCAATCAAGATGTGTGCTGTTCAAATACGTATAATTAAATCCCATTTGACAAGCTCAAGTTAACAGACATGGAAGGTGGCGGAAGACTGTTGAAGTGTAGGGCTGCAAAGCATTGTACCTTAAGAGTGAAATTAAGCTGCAGAAGGGGGCTCGATGCATGGTCAACTTTTACCTAAACGCAGTACCAACAACGTTCTGGAATGCAGCAACGCAAGGGTTTTTTATACCAAAACTCCCTTTAGTCACCACAGAAACTACGTAAGGTATATAAACAGAAATGAAAAGCAACTGCAATTCCTACAAAGAGAACAGAATGCAACTCCATTTACTGCGAGTAGAAAAGATACTAACTTGCATTACTACAAACAGTATTTGCATCAACTGCATGCACAGCACTAGCAGTAACTACGACGTACAGCATGCAGAGGCAAAGTCCGAACACAATTCCTACGCAGCATCTCCAAGTTGGACGAAGACAGCAGCAGCAGCTGATGTACAGAGGCCCAAGTTTAGTTAGGGAAGCCGAGGCCAATATCAGGGCGTCATGTCTAAGTTTGCGGCACTCCACAGCAGGTCTTTGCTTCCGTGTCTGGACCTTAGTTTGGGCTCTGTAGAACTTAATCTCTGGACCTTACTTCGGGTTTCTTAGACTTAGCTCCCTGGACCTAACTCTGAATTCCTAAGACTTAGCCTAACTCGCTGGACCTTTCTCCGGGTTCCTTAGACTTAGCTCCTATCCGGGCTCCTATAGAGTTAATTTCCTGTACCTATCTCAGCCTGGCTTCCTTAGCCTTTTCGGGGTTCCTTATAGACTTCACTCCGTCTTCAGCCTAATCCTTTGGCCAGTTAACGCCACGTCATCGCTCAGGTGAAATCTCCTCTCTCATTTGTAACAATTTACTTAAGTATCCTCCACTTCGCTTTAGGCTGCTTAGCTTTAACTTCTCTTCAGCGAAGCCTTTCGACGTTCAAATAAAAGCTAACTCATTCAAGAATAACACCACCTATTGAAAAGTGGCAAAATGGTCCTCTTGAGCGTTTCAGCTGTACGTACGATACTAAGTTTGCCAAATACGGAACATGACTACCTGTGATGCGTGTGAAGTTCTTCGGCAGAGATCCAGGTGGCGTTACGCACGCAACCCATCTTGTACAGGAGAAATACTGCACTCCTTGACCATCGGTAGGGCTAGCAGCGAGTTATCAGTATATTGCACGCAACCGCTTACAGCTGGTTTATCTGGCGACTTTTAGCAATACGAGTCCAGTAAGTTTTTTTTTAAATTTTCAGCTTCAGCCTCTGTGGCGTTCCCTTTATCACAAGAAATTCTGTTGAACGCAATTACACCCCAAAAGGTGAAGCTTATTAGAATATTTCGTTGCTAGTGCTTCGCCGCCATGTCTGATTCGTACTTCGCAACTACGACCAGGACACTCACAGTATCTCCCAACAATTCGCTCATATACATTCACAGCAAATTCTTCTAAAATTTTCCCAACCCTTATAATAGTGAGGCTCCCGAATCTACGCTATATACAGTATATTTTACGCCCAGCGGGTCTCTCTTTATAGTCAAAGGGCGCGGATACATCACCACAGCCCTACGCATCATGTTAGTAGCCACGCCCTAGGCTGCAGCCCGCCAATACCAGTGGGGAACGCATCCGTGACGTAGAAAGAAAAATAATGGTAGTCATTAAACCTCAAAGTTAATACACATGCATAAAATGTATTTGATATCTCCAATAAAGTCATCAAAGACGAAAATAGGAATTAGTGTTAATATATAACCCATATAACTAAGCTTACTTTTATCAAAAATGTTGTAATTTACGTGCTAGAATAAGATCTTTAGGTTAGGATTCGTTTTAGCGATTTTCTGAATTTAATGGTTTTACACACAATGTTAGATAGAAAATTATAAGAAATGACACACAGACATATATATATACATATATATATATATATTTTTTTTGGGGGGGGGAATACGTCACTGTCGCACAAATAATACGAAAAAAAGAACACTAACAGCTTCTGCAAGCTAGCGTCAGATATATTTACATCTCGGCCGCACAACAATGGACGCAATGCAAATGGGAAGCTTATAGAGAACCAGGCCCTGCTGTACCTAATATTCAACCTTTTTAACTCCCGTATGGTTATATTAAATCCACAGGCTTTATATCCAATGGTGTTTGTTTGCTTTCTAAGGAGGGCAGGACAGGTTCTACTATTGACGCCGCTGCTTTTACACGTAAACATTGGTTAAGATTCGTTTCAACGATCCTTTGATTTAATGGTTTAAATTACACTATTAGATAGAAAATGATAAGAAATGACTCACAGGCGCATTTGTTTCCTTGGAAAACTTCATGTTGCAGCATAAATAATGCGACTGGAAAACACTGTAATAGCTACCGCGAGCTCGCGTCAGACATCTCGCCCGCACAACAATTATCTTTCCATATGAAAAAATATCCGGCGATCCCACAGGAACTTAGGTTAGGTTAGGCTAGGTTAGGTTCCTATGGGGTTGCTGGTTATTACCTCCGCCAAGGAGGTTATGTTTTCGTCGTGTTTGTCTGTCTGTCTTTTTGTCTGTCTGTCACCAAGTTAACTCAAAAAGTTATGAACCGATTTAGATGAAATTTGCAGGGATTGTTTGGTATGTTAAGAGTAACAGATGATTAACTTTTGGTGAAGATATGTCCATCCGTTTGTTTGTCTGTCTGCGTCATTTTTCTCGATGCCATAACTCAAAAAGTTATGGATGGATTTTGATGAAATTAACATGAGTTGTTGGGTATATAACAAAAAATGGATAACCAAATTTTGGTAATGGTCCGTTTGTTCGTTCGTTCGTTTGTCACTGTTTTTAATTTTATGCTTGTTAGCACAATAACTCTAAAAATGATGAATGGATCTTTATGAAATTCATAGGAGTTGTGAGCAATGGTAAAAAAAGACATAAATGATCAAATTTTGGTGAAGATCGGTTGGTTCGTTTGTATGTTTGACTCATATTTATCATAACTTTTGTTAACAGTATAACTCAAAAAGTTATGAACGGATCTTCAAGAAAAATTAAACAAGCTGTTATTAATATAAAAAGGCACAAATGATTAAATTTTGGAGTTTATGCAAAGAAAATTATGGTTTCAGAGCCAATTTAAATTTTTGCTACCGTTGGCTCACTTGGCGGAGGTATGCGCTCTCAGAGTGCTCTAGTTTACAAAAGAAATAGTGTCCTCTCGGTGGGCAGTTGCACTCTTGATTACATTTCAAACATTTCAGCGTTTCTGGGACGACACCGTGATCTTTGATGCACTCCAACGCTTTTTCTTCTTCTTAATAATATTCTTTCATTAGTTGGAAAAAGGTTTTTACACAAATGTTGCAGTAAGCCATTTTTCCACTGCCGTAAGTGACGCCGGAATGACGCGACCATGCTTTCGAACTGGCAACAGTAAACATTTTCAATGCAGCGTTCAACACCTTGGAAAGAAATACAGATTTCTAAATAATTTCGCAATTAAGTCTTTTAGCTTCCTGATACTATACCTTCAGATCTGGCTTACAATTTCGAACTATCCATCGTATTGCTGCTTCACGTTTCCAGTACGGTGCTGATTCTCGTCTTTATTGTATCCATCGTTGTGTGGGCGGCATATGAGTATGGCCGACGCTACCTTGCGAGGCCTGTCATGGCGATGACACACACACGCTGGTCAAAAGAACGAGTATCGTCATCTTTTCGTCCGAATGCGTTAATGAGCCCATCTTGGTAAAATTTTACAAGTGGACTACACTCGAATTTTGTGTTTTTGTTGACATATATGACATACTTAGCTTATAGAAGGCATTCTAAGACTTTTTTTCTCGAATTACATTTTGGTCGCAAATGCTTGTTAGTTCTCGAGATATTTGACTTTGAAGTTCCCATTGTTTTTCTATGGGAAAAATACTCGGCGACCTAAAGTAACCTAACCTAAACTAACCTAACCATTACCTTACCTAATAAATATATGCAGAAGTTGTTTTTTTTTTCATTACACCGTGCAAGTGGGGTTATTTTCATTCGTAGGTAAACAATGGGAACTTCAAAGTCAAATATTTCGTAAACTAAGCATTTCCAACAAAACGTTATTCTTGAAAAAAGGTCTTAGGCCGGCTGTCTACTAACAAATTTCGTTGCTGATTGCAGCTTAGAGGCAACTTAACTAATCTGCTCACGTAGCTACGGCACCGCTTCAGCTTGCGCACAGTTTAACTGTATCAAAATTTTTCGAATATTTCAGTCGCTACTGCAACTTTTACACCATAGCGAGTGGCAATGTCGAATTTTCAAAGACCGCTCCTAAGTATGAGCGGTTCAAGACCACAAAGATTGATATTTTAAGAATTACAGCACAATGTTCATAGACGTCATGCTGAAGTCACGGCCCCGTCTACGCAGTCGGATTAGTTGAGTTGCTTCCATGGCTGCTAGCGGCAACGAAAGTTGTTGTGGGCAGCCGGCCTTAGAATGCTTTCTTTTACCCATATATGTCAACAAAAATACTAAATTTGAGTGAGGCCCACTTGCAAAACAACACCCCGAATAGAACAGACTTGCAAAGAATTTTGAGCTATAAATCCCTCCAGTTATAATGAGATGTGAGAAAGTTAACTAACAGCACTTGCGGAGCAAACTGAACTGACGGTCAACATTTTTACACCTTTTCCTGGCAATCTCAAAGCTGTGTTTACGAGAGTTCAACATAACGTTCGGACGAAAAGATGACGATACTCGTTCTTTTGACTAGCGTGTGTCTTCGCCACTATAGTGTTATTGCTCCGCATTATTTGTGCTGCAATATAACGTTTCCCAAGAAAAAAAATGTGTCTGTCATTTTTACCCGATTAAGTCTTTTAGCTTTTCAATATACAGTATCTTCAAAATTTTGTTCATAATTTTGAGCCTATCCATCGTACTGCTGCTTCACGTTTTCATTACGGTGCTGCTTTTAAGTTTCAGTTTTCATTGTTTCCAACGTTTTGCGGGCGTCATCTACCGTAGCTAGCTAAACATGGCTGACGCTAGCTCACGGGGCCTAGCTGCTACAGTATTTTGTATTGTTTGTGCTGCAATACGACGTTCCTCAAAGGAACAAATGTGTCATTTCTTAATATTTTCTCTCTAACATTGTATGTTAAACCAATAAATTCATATAATCGCTAAACTGAATCTTCATCAAAATTTACAACTACAATTGATTTACCCCTCAAGCTGTTTATATTTCAACGTGCGCAAATTATGACAAGTAAGCCAAGAAAAAAACATTTAGTTTCTTTACACATAGAGATATTTATAATTGGAAGCTTTTACGATATAAATTTAGTTGGCTATTTCAATACGTGATAACAATGTAGTTCATGTTGTAGATTCATAGCCCTCTATAATCTTAGATGCTCAACGGATATTTACAGTTTAAAGTTTTCGGTTATCGATTTTTACTCCACTTAACTATACAGTAGTAATGTTGAACTAAGTCGAGCTTGGCACCTTAATTTGTTAGGAAGGTAATTTAGAGCTTTCGGTTGGTAGGTTTAACTTGGGATTGGAGCCTTTAGTGGAAACTGCTTGCGTTTTGCCGTTGCCAGAAAGCTCAAGCGTCAATAATGAACTTGTCGCAGTCGAGCTGTGCCAAGCTCACTCTACTTTCTGTATCCGGAAACCCAACTAATATAATAATAATCCGGAAACACAACAAAAATGATTGTCTCATCACTCGGAATCATGTTGCAAGTATTAAAACCAACTCAAGTACGCATGAAATGACCCTTAATTAAAGTCGGAGAAAGGTCGAGTTTTCACAAGTTTCATAGTAATCTGTCTAGGGCTAATGCAAGAAACCGACTCGGCAAGGCGAAGCCAGTGCACCCATGCAATGTTCCGAACAAGTCAAATCCCGAGGCTAACTTTCGCCGCCCAGTCTACGATGCCCTTGATTCTACTTCCGCGTAGGTTGGAGAATCTTAAGCCTACGAAGTTTAAATCCTGCTGCCCATGTACGGGTTTCTTCGTGTTACCGGCAAAGCGGCAACTCAACTGATCCAGTTACGCTGCCGGCTTCATCTTGAACATTTTTTTCAGTTCAGCAAGCGCCAGTGGTGAAGTTTTTACCGGCCCTCACAAATTTGAGCGAGTCTAACTCTCCAAAAACTTACATTTTAGGATTTTTAAAGTAATGTTGGTTACGTAAGATAAGTAGAAGATGAGTAAGATAGGTAGAAGCGAAACTAGTTTTTTTAGGAGATATATTTTCAAAATCGCATGGTCGTCGGCCTTAGGGACACCAGCGCAAGTGAACAGCATAACATTTTATTTAATTCTATACACAGCAGTTCGTGTTCGGAAATATGTAAATATCAATCGGGTTATTTCTAAAACTTGAACAACAGATTCAAAGTTGGAAAGCCAAACTTCTGTCTGAAACTGCGGAAGTAAACCATCGAAAGCTTCATTTCGGCGCCTAGTCGGACGGACCCTTAAGTCGCTTGACGAACTGATGCATTGGAAATAGAGCGGTCTTATTGCGCGTACCCGGATGTTTACGGGACGTGAAGTGGAGCGCAATACTTCCACAAAGTGTGAGTTATCTCCCGCTTGTAACAAACTTTTCCAAAATTTGCTACAGATGATTGGTCAACTCTCTAGCTTGCTGTAAATTTATTATTCGTGCTAAAAGTTTCGGACTGACTGTACTTTGTATAGAAACTGTTGCTCTATCTATTGGGCTTTTATTCATCGGCACAATATTTTTTTGTATTTAATAGTAGAAAACATTCTCCTGAATCTAACGGTACCAACGGTTTTTCTCTACAACGCATAGAAAAACAGTTACGATGAAAAACATAAAAAAAATGAACGGCCATTTTTTAATTGGGCTGCAGATAATGGGTAAACTCTCTAGCTTGCTGTGTATTTATTATTAGTGCTGGAAGCTTCGAACTGACTGTATTTTGTAAAGAAAATGTTGCTCTATCTATAGGGCTTTTCTTTCTTTTTTTTTTTATAGGCCAATATTTCTCCCATAATTACAAAGTAAAGGCCGTAGACTTTGAGTTCTATCGTCTCTGGGAGATTGCTGGCCATTCCTTTATTATTGAACTTATACCAACTTTTTTAGCGTTTTCTTGAAAAAAAGCCTCTTGAATCCAATGGTATCCACGATTTTCCTCTGCGATGAGTAGAAAAAAGTTAGGTCCAAAAAACGGTTAAATTCGGTATGCCCTGATTTATCAATTTTGATTCAACGTATAATTATCCTTTCGCATCACTTGAATCACTTCAACAAAAAACTTATAATAAATAACAGTAAATATCTCTTTTCAGAAGCAAGTGTTATTCACAGGGTAGCAACAGTTTTCTGGCTACAGGTGTAGCCACTGTGCTTCTACGACGTCAAAGAATTGTGACACTGGCTGGCTATATTGCCGTAGCCCGTGTGCGTGCGTTGCTACCGCCTTCATTAACTGTGGCTGTAGCCATTGGGTTTCTGCTGGAGTTCCAGAACCTTCCCTCAAGCTCTGCTCCCCCACATTCACCCATACCCCCTTGAAACCCTTCCCAGATGATATAGCTCCGTGAGCTGAATCGAACGGTATGGCTATATAGACAACCCATACTTGAAGCAAATTACCGTTCGCAAAAACCCTGGCTAAAGGTTTAGCCACATCAAAGCGAGGGCTAACCTATTAACCCCCCCCCCCGTATAGAGATCTCAGGGGCATCTTATAGGTTACCTTGACCTTAGCTATGCCTTTGGGATGTTTGTCATTCGTTCCCACTTTGCTTCCTCCCATTTTCTTTCTCCTGAAGATGACGTTTTTTTGCTGTTATTCCTCTTCTTTACCCTGCTTTCTATTCCCATAGGCGTTGACTCTTGCATCTGTTTCACCTTTCGACATTATTTACAGTATGTTTTGTTTTTCCACCCGCTGGGCTGGTTGCGTGGGGTTTGTTAACCTCATGGAGTTTCTCCGTTCTTACGTCGCCAGCCTTGTGTGATTTAATAATAATAAAAATAATGTTCCTTCTTTCTTCCTCTCTTTGGAGCACAATGTACGCTGTGGGTAGGGGGCTTAACCTAAAAATAAAAATAATACCTCTATTAAGAATATTTTTTAGCAATAGCCTTATTTGCATCGTAACCAAATAGTGCGTTTAAAGGTTAACCCTTCCTATACCAGGCTATGTTAGCAAGCTACAAAGGCTTCTTTCCCCGTAGGAAAACATTGGGTATAGAACCCTTGCAGTAAATTAACACAACCCTGGTGCTGACAGGGTTAAAGTACCACAGCTGCGTCTTACCTCCCTCCCAAGATAAAAAAAAAATACTTGAAAAGCAAAGTGTACAGAAGTTCCATAAGAAGGAAACATTTTAACCCCGCTTTTAACTTTGCGTCTCACACCGAGACAAGCGTCAGCCAGACAAACTGCACTATAAACGACTCTTCTTCGACGCCTGTATTAGACGTGCAGCGCCTTATTTCCCAGCCACGCGCTCAGTTCAAATTGTGTTGTAAAAGTTCGTTGCTTATCGCGGTCCAGGTGCAATTTATAGTCAGGGTTCGGTATGCTGCCTACGGATGCTCTTTAAACGTCCAACATTCCTTAAATATAGCGCTTGTTTATGTCATTGGGTTAAATGCTGCGTCGCGTGGTAAGAGAGGTCGCTCGCTCCTTGTATAAATATGCGTGCGTGGATCGTTCGGAGGTCAAAAGATTTATTTTCTTTGGGCTTTGTGTGCTTAAACCACCTGTATGTTATTGTACTGCAGTGCAATTACTTCGGACATTACTTACCATAAATTTACGCAATCGTTTACTAAACTGAGTTACTGACCACTGCGACTCATATGACATAAGTAGTATTAAATACCCTCGTTTGTAACAGCTCTTGGCGGTTAGATGAATTGGAGGTCGCATATTTACTGTTTGTATCGCTAGAAAAAACTTGTCCTCAATTTTGTGTCACGAAATTATTTTCTATCTCTTTTGCAGTTCTGTAAACGAGGACAATAATGCGCCCTTGGGAAGTGCTTTGCCTGTCGGTCTCCTCTCAACTTATAAGGTACTGAATTTTGTTTTTATCACTAATATTAATTCGCACAGATGCTCCTGCAGTCTATATAGTTCGCATGATCTCTACGATATTCTCTTCAGTTGTATTAATATGTTTTTTCTTGTGATAAGTTTGCTCGTACTTTGTACCATGTAATAATGTACAAGAATCCTTCAGAGATGCACTAGTTAATATAGGTCCTAGAAAAAAAGGCGCATTTGTCGGCATTTTTTCTAGAGAGAATGCAAAGCTTGGGCTTTGGTCGCCAAAGCAACACACGCACGACACGCTCAGTCAAATGATTTGCAGTAAAGTATAAGAAAAGTAACGACAAGTAGCTAATTCACTAGTGTACAATTTTTTAACTGTATTCACGACACAGTTTATTCATTGCACATTGAAGCACTTTCATTATGTTTTGTTTACTGAAGATATTTGGGCTACTGAGACAGGCACGACGGTGTTGCAGCACGCAGGTATGATGATTATCGATGGGAGCACATGTAAACTGCAGCACAGTATTGTCGAACTCTTAACCAATGCACGCAGGTACCTTCTGCACAACTATGTCAAATCGCCCCTTTCGAATCCCCATTTTCTATTTAAGTTTAACATTAAAAATTTTATGCACTTTGACACACAGTGTTCATCTATATACTTCTTTTAATCCAAAGCACCGGATAAAAATTTGATGTCTTATAGGCATGACATTATTTACTACTTTTGAAGTGAACTACCGCTCGGGAATAACGGGCTAATATGTAGCCATACAGAAATTAGCTAGCTTCAAGTATTTCATTTTCCTGAGAAGTCCTCTGACACATGACTCGTCAACCGGAAAACGAAGCGAAATTACTAGGAGATCGATTTTGTTCTCAAGTATTGCTTTTCCGATGGCTAAATCGAACAATCATTGTGCCAATGAACAGTTGAAATCAACTATATAATCTGTGATCCTCTGTCACCCTTAATTTCTGCCTGGTAGCGACCCGCGGCTGTAGCAGCAGTGGAGGACGACACCTCGTCTCTATATTGGGCGTGGAACTTCCCCTAACTTGCAGGCTACGATGCACTTGCATACAACTTCAAAGTCGCAACCATTTCGGTCTCTCGACTTTAAAATGAATCGTGCACAGGACAGTGTCTGTCTGAACGCTCAACGTCCGATTTATACCATCACCTTAAGACAGCGACTTATATATATCTCTTTAGATTTTGGCTATTTCAGTGTTTCGACTTTTAAATGGATCGTGCAGAAAACAGTTCTTCCTGCGTGAACCACCAGTCGCCAGCTTCTACAATCGCCTATAAGACAACGGTTTGTCCTTCAATCTTGACCACTTCAGGCTATCGACTTGATTCCTTCAACATACGTCTCAGTTTAGTATCAGTTTTCGTAGAATTATCATCACTAGCGGGACGTGTGGACGCGTCACAGAACGTAAAGGTGTTCAGAGATTGTGGCGGTGCCTTCAATTTGCCAGCAATGGAAATGATTGAGAACTAGAGCACTCTCAGAGCGCATACCTCCGCCGACGATCTGTTCTCAACATATTGAGCAATGCTGTTAACAAACAGTATAACAAACATAAGTCAAACACACTATCGGACCAATCGATCATCACCATAAATTAATCATTCATGTCTTCTACCATTATTAACAATTCCTGTAAATTTCATGAAAACCCATTGATAAGTTTTTGAGTTATTGTGCTAACAAGTGTAAAATCACACACTGTGACAAACAAACAGATCATCACAAAAATTCGGTCATTTGCTCTTTGTAACAACTGATGTAAATTTCATGAAAATCCGTCCATAACTTTTTGAGTTATGGCACTAAGAAAAAGTAAGCACACAAACAAACAGATGAAAGAATTTTCACCAAAAGTTAATCATCTGTTACTGTTACCATGCCTAACAATCCCTGTAAATATCGTACAGATCCGTTTCACAACTTTATGAGTTATCTTGAGGACCAACTATTAGAAAAACACGACAAAAACATAACCTCCTTGACCTAGGTAACAATAATGATTACCTCGCACTCCACCTAGTTCGTTTTCTTTCAACAAGCTTAATATTCCCCTATAATTATAATACCGAAATTGCAATGCGGATATGTAGACAGCCAAACGCACCATAGAATGATTGAATGGATGGAACCTCTGGCTGAACAATAAATAACATTGGTTCTGTAACGGTGACACAATACATTTCATAGATTTACGGAGAAAAGCCTGACCGTAGAAATGAAAACAAAGTCCTGTAAAATTGACGGAATTACCTTACATGTTTCTTGCATTTCAAGAATATGCAAAGCATTCAGTGATCCCGGATTCTAACCCATACGTTCGCTAATGTGGCTCTTGGTGTCAGCGCCTTAATTAACGGAGCATTGTCTTGAATTACGATGTTCATTTCAAGTTTTGTAGTACTTCATGTGTTGTCTCGTTTATTTCAATTTGTGGGAGCAATAGTTTATCAGCTATATTATCCTGCACCCGCTAATGCGTAGTAGCCTGCAAGGCATATATCTTTGATTTGTGCTTCTTTCAAATAAAGTAAATGTCTGCACTGAAGAAACATTTCAGAAAAACGAAACTACACGTTTGTGTAAGTGCTACACAACAGTTCTAGTACTAAGTTTCTCAATTTTCAAACAAATGACGAAAGTTCTTGCTATTGACTGCTAAAGGTTGAATGATATACCATCAGAAAAATAAATTTGAAATAAACTGTAATAATACTGAAATAAAACTACAACTATACCTAAATTAATATAGCCCACGAGTTTCCACTTTGCGTTTGAAGCAAAAATGGTTATTCGGTACCGCCATCTTATACAAATATTCACGCAAAGTTAGCGCATGTAGTCGGTGGCTTTGAAGAAGAAATTTCAGACTTTCTTCCGTAAACCAGAATTAGGAGCTTTTCTGTAGAAAAAAAATATTCGTGGTATGTATCCTCTGTTCAGTTTTTAGTTCGTTTACTTTATGCCTTGTATCTTTCTTGTAGTTGAAGGGCTAGTCTTTGAACGGTTGACTGAATGTTGCTGTTGCTGTACGAGCGGCACTATACGTACGTACGGTCCGTGGTACGCGTGACACTTTATTCCCTGAAGTTTAAAGGGAACCGAAGACAACGTCTACCCATACAACAACCTCCGAATTGAGCAGCCAGATTTAAGACAGCGTTAAACTTTCAAGAACTGCCCAGAGTTACGCCGACTGCCTCGCCTTATCGAAGATTATCGAAAAGTATCCGATAATTCAACGGAAATTTTTCTTCTATGGCTCTGCGCCCAAGTCGTCCTTCTTAACGGCTGCAGAATTTGGAAGTTTGGTCGTAAATTCCACATTGGGGGCTGCAGTTTGTTGCAGGAGAACAGGCTCTTGTGCACGCGCAGATAATGGAATTGCGCACGCCGAAGAGTCTCAATTTACGTATTCGATAGCGACTGTCGATTTTTATTGAACTTGAAGCGCTGGAGAAAACCGCACCATGGCGGTGAAACGAGCGCATGACAAGCGACTCGATTGCTGCGGGCGTGGATTTTGTAGCATTTCTATGTGCACGCAAAGCGAATAAAATACAATATTTTTTTCTTGTTTAGCAGCAGCACTCTTATTGGTGTCTCCTAATGGGAACTTTAGGCCTGCAGTACTCTGTTAACCCTGGCGTGGTCTTTGTTGTTGAGCACTGTCTGAGCTCGAGGCAATATCTGTGCCTTGGACAATCTCTCCACTTGAGGCAATATAACTATACCGTACTTTGGACAATACCTTTACTTTAGGCACTGTTTGAAAATTTTACTCACGCCGAGGTTTGCAAACGCAACCACTACGCATTTTTAAGATATCGTCTAATTTTCAAGTGACCGTGTTGAATTATTTGCAGTCAAGTGCCTGTTTCCCTCTGTGTTCATTTTCCACGTTGTTCTCGGGCTATATTATAAGTGGGACAGCCCCAGGCTACGTACGGTATGCAGCTAAGTTCTAAATAATGCGATGCCTCGGAATCCGAATGCCTCAGAGCTTGAACTATTTAGAATCAAACCACTAGAATGGGAGAAATTGCTCACTCCAGAGTTGGTGAGCTGCTTTAGAATCCAAACACTCTACACATTCTCCTTTAGTAATATATGAAGATATAAGGTGACTAACGGCACGTTCGACTGGGCGCCAAAATTAAGCCTTCGAGGCTTGATTTGTTCGAAACTTCAGACAGAAGCTTTGGCCTTGCCACTTTGAGTAATTCTACAAGTGGTAGAAGCAACCCGATTACGTTAAGTCGGCTGAAGACTCCGTTTTTCGAAGCAAAATTGATTAGCTGGGAGTTATATGCATGGATGACCAACTGGTCTAAACCTCAATACAGCAAGTTGAAACCAGCGCACCTGCGTGAAGTTTTCAAAAACTCAAGCCTCAAACGATTAATTTTGATGCCCGGTTGAGCATGCCCAAAATATAGCAAGCTTTCAGTCGTAACCCTAGATATATCGGACCCACTTGGATGCGAGTTATATATACGATGATTCGCTTTGAGTAAGAGTGAAAAACTTACCGATCAGAGAATAATTCTTGCCTTAACTGTTTAAAACAATAGAATGTTTAGCAAATTGTCCTTGTTTTTATTAATTAAAAACTTAACTGATTAAAGAAAATTGCTAGTTTTTATTTTTTGGAAAGCTGAGCTGGGAAAATAATTTATAATAATTATTCTTCAGAGAAAAAAATGCTCGCGTACATTATGTGACAGACTTAATGGATCTGAGACAAACTCACACCGAACATTCGAAAACCCTATTCGGTCACCGAAAATGAATAGCTTTGATCATTGAATAGTCGCTGGAGTGTGATGAAATAAATATACATAAGCTATATTACCTTGAGTAAATTTACATGCTACCTCCTAATTCATTTTAAATACATTTGGACTTGCCACGCATTATCTCGTGTTATTGTTCATCAACAGAATTGCCGTCAGTTTTAGTTTAAGAGTCATTGTGTTTACTCAAATACAGCATTTACAGCTATCTAAATTAAAAGTGAGGTAAAGTTTGATAGCAATATGTACTTTGTGAGCACTGTATGCTGTTGGTATTTACGTGAAGAAATTACAATATTATTACAATATTACTATCATCAGCAACACCGGAAGAACTTGTGCGCCGGTGTCGGCGTCGCTTTATCAAGTCACGCGATCCTGCACCCTAACTTTTTCCCCCCTGAGCCATAGTGTCGTGATATCATTTAGCCTTAATAGGTTGAAAAAAGCCAAGACTTGCCCGCATTGAAAAATAATATTCCACGGAAGCCTTGGCTTCGGAAAAGAGAGGGTGTCGGGTCTCTTCTACCACGTTTTTTGGCCTAAATGCGAGCGAGGTTAGGAGGCTTTTGGAAATTCGAGGAGAAGAGCGTCGTCTCCATACTGTTCTTCTTTTCCAGGGGTTTTTGTACAGAGAATGGGAACAGATAACAAAAAGTGCTTGTGGGTATGTGTCGGCTCATTTTTGCTTGAAGTTAAGCTACAAAAAATGTAAATAGATGTAAAATATCATTTATGGGTATCTGTCGCCCCTCTATAATTTATTTCTCCATTGGAAATGTGAATAGATAATCAACAGTGTTCGTAGGCATCTGCTGTCACTTTGTGAATTTGCATATAAAAAATTTTTAAATATGTACAGGAATATTAAAGGCTCTCCTGGGGCGTAGCATGGGCCACTAGATTTCGTTCGTTTGATTCGCCTAACCTGTGTTTTGGAGTGCAGCACCGCCGGAAGCTCCTAATAACTTAGCTACTTTCGTCTTAGCTAGGCCTTCAGGCCGTCTGTTTTTTTTTTTTTTTTTTTTTTTTTTTTCTTCTTCTCCTTCTTTCTTGGTGCCCACTTTGCTTTTGTCCATTTTCATAGTCCTGCTGTTGATGCTTTGCACGTTCTTCCTCTACTTTTGAGACTTGATGTTCCCTTGCGCCTTCATCCTGAACGATAACACCCTCATGCGTGGGTTCCACTGCAGGTCCCGTCCTTTTCAGCTCTTGAAACCCCGCAATTGTGTCTATGGAAGCTTAAACAACGTATTCACGAACACTCACTCAGAGTTAATCATTAACCAGTCCATGTAAGTATCAGCCCCACTATCGTTCAACGTGCGTTTGAGTCTCGAAAACTTGTATGGATAGTAAATATAATCGCTTAGAATAGAGGACGTCTTGGTAATTCTTATTCCATGATGTTAAATAAAAACTTCTTCATGCCGAAAGCTTGGGCACATTAAAAATATTGTCTTGAAGAAGTTTTTATTTAACATCATGGAGTAAATATAATGTTGTGCCGAAGTAATAAATTGGTTTCTATAACAAGTTTACGGACTTGCATGTGGTACCTAGTTTTCAGTGACTGAAATGCCTCTCATTTTCTGAAATGTGTCAGCTGATTACCTTCATAATTTCAGAGTCTACAGAGCGTCTAGCTAAATTTCCAAAATTCATTCATTCATAGATTTCAATTAATTCCATGCCTTCATATCTTCATACTACTACGTCTACGGATTCATCCGCATGCAGTTCAATGAAAGTAAAGCCTCGTAAATCCTAATATACGACATGGTAGATATATTTTCATGGATGTTAGTGGGTATAACACTTCATATAAGTTCCAAAATCCGTTAGCGGATTAATTATCAATAATAAATTCCAGTGTAGTTTTTAAAATATGTCCATTGAATATCCTTATGTATTCAGTGACGGCATTTTATCTGAATATTTATTAGCTATCCCCGGATTTATCCTTCTAAATTTTACTGGGCCCGATAACCTCCTATTTACTCAATTTTGTCAACGGAGTTGTAATTCATAATTTTCATTGACGTCAGTGCCTCGTAGTTTGTAAAATGCATCTACGACCATATGTTAAAAATTTTTTAAATAAGCCACGGATTTACTACGTAGCTACTGACAGTTTTTGTGACCTGTCCCAAATACTGTGAATATTTAGTTCAATTCTACTCGTAGACTTTTTCTACCAATAATTCTTACCCACTCTTTTCTCGCTGCCAAAAGCTGATCACCGAGTATACTTTTTTCTCAATCACGAAATATTGGAAAATGGTAATTCGCTTGCAGGTCCGGCGCTCCCCCAATCATCATCAATCGGTCGCAGCGGTATTTCCATATCGGAATTTAGCATGCAGCAGTGGACCACTTATTATTATTTTATGAAATTAGCGACACGCCGAACGCTAGGAATGCTTAGCTCCGCTGATGAAGCGGCCGTCCGGAATTGCCTCGCTAAAATTCCCAAATTGCCAGGATTCGAACGTCTGCCTCACTGGAATTTTGATGGAAGCGCCAGGGCTCCGCCATTCCAAGAGCCCGCCAAAAATATTCCAAGTTCCCGGCAGCGCACGTCTGCATTTTGCAAATTTGCTCAAATGAGAAGAGCCGAATTTATCTTGGTTTATTCAAATAAGGAAGGTTAATTTAATTTTTTAGGAGGTGCCTCAGCGAGTTCAATTGATGGGCAATTTCGTTACGGTAGGTATGCGTATAATATTGTAAGACAAGCTTCCATCAACACAGTTAATTATAATAAACTCGTCAAAGCACGCAAATACATTATGTAAGAATTAAAGGCCGTGCAGTGTAATATATAAATGCGTTGCGGCAGTCGTAACGATGTTATGGCCTTGGCCTGACCTTGGGCATAAATCATAATAGAATAGCGTTAAAGCGAGAGATAAATTTAAACTAATTAAATTGTCAGCATACTGGCAGAATAACAAGAGGCTAATACACGTGCGTTCGCTACGACTTCTGTAAAAATGAGTAATGATTCGGAATGTCATACGTGTAGTTCAATGTTTAGTAGTATATACGTGCTCTCCCGGTCCTAAAAAGAAAGTCGAGCATTCACTTATGCTACACTGCATGTTTCTTCTTTGTATTTATTTTCACAACTATTACGATTATCAGAGAAATCGTGTTTCGCAAAATCCAGTAGCTCTACTGTAACAACCGCGCACCTGGTTCAAATATCCTCATTTTTCTCATATTGAGATGAATATGAGCATAGTAAGGTTTTCACACCTTTTGATACATGGTGCGTTGTCGCCTTGCGTGCAAGCGCCAACTCTTCACGAGATATTTCTGCAGTAAAATCATAGGGCATCACCCTAGTGAAAAACTGGCATTTATCTTATTATTATTATTATTATTAAATCACACCAGGCTGGCGACGTAGGAACGGAGAAACTCCATGAGGTTAACAAACCCCCACGCAACCAACCCAGCGGGTGGA
>LQNS02015105.1:25610179-25639777 GCA_001587735.2 Parhyale hawaiensis
GAGCGATCACATTGTATATAAGCTGCTATTTTGTTTAAGTTTGTTGGAGTCAAGGATCTTGGTTAGAGTATTTTACTCAATATGTTACTTCTGCCTGTCTATATAGAAGATAGAGGCATTTCTGGTTGGTGTTGAATAGCTGATTCTGATGGAATCCAGCTACTCTGGCTTCGAAGCTTCTAACCTTTTTCCCTTTAGCAGATAGCCGCTGCTTTAAGGCATCTTCTAAGTTGGTTAGACCGACTTCGAGGCACCGGTACCTCGATTCAAGCACAGTCTTCCTCGTCGTAGAGATTTCCTTTGCGCCATTCGGAGATCCAGCTGAGATGTTTCCTGATCTCAGCATTGTTCTTCTCGAGGCAGTGCTTCCAAGGAGGATTCTTTTTCCGCTGGGTCCGTTGCAGTCGAGGTTGTAACTCAAGGATCCTCACTGCGAGGCCTGCTCCAGCTTTGATGATGGCGTTTGTCTCAGTGATGTTGTCGGTGTGGATTTTACCTATCACTGAGTTGACGTGAGAAGCAGCTGCTCGAATCTTCGGTTCCGGTAGATGTCGCAGGCTGGGATGACCTTTTGGCGTCGTTTCTACTCTGGAGTTCCGGAGTAAGTCCCGCAGCTCCAGCGAGTCACTCCGCTGCTGGTCGGATAAGTCGGGTTTTGTCTCTTCGTCCATCGAGTCGCTCAGGCTCATATCGTGGGCCGGTACGTGTCGAGGCCCACGTCGTGGCGACTGGTTGGGGTCGTCCGAGTCGATCTCTGATGGGACGTAGTTCGACAGTATGGTGTCACTGAGTTCCTGGTTAGGGTGACCTGGCATTGATTCTAAGCTGGAGTTTCGAAGTAAGTTCCGTGGCTCCAGCGAGTGACTCCGCTGCTTGTTAGACATGTCGGGATCTGTCACTTCGTCTTCTGACTCGCTCTGGCTCATATTATGGGCCGGTAAGTGCCTAGGCCCACGTGAGGGCGACCGATTGGGATCGGCAGAGTCGATCTCAGACGCGACAGCGCCTTCGTCAGGGGTTCCCTCCGGTCGAATGGAAGGGCGCCTAGCAGGTTCTATAGGCGGGGTCATAGGTCGGGTTGGAACGTGGCATGCAGGTTCGTCAGCAGATGGAGAGGCAATTTGAGCTACCATCCGCGCAACGATTTGAAGCCGTTCGTCTTCTCTGAGGTTTTTGCTGCAGATTTACCAGATTTGGCCACTCAGAGAAGCCTGTGGGAAATTGCCCGGGATATCTCTCTCGTCTTACAGCAGCTTAAGGCGCCAAAGATAGCCGGGCTCCTTGTGTTTGCTGGCGACGAAGTACTCCCACAGAGCAACTCGGTCGTCCTTAGACCACTTGTGGCGCGGGTGTCAATGCGCTGGGACAGTAGCCTCCTCCGCCCCCGGCGGAGAAAAGGGTGCCTGCTCCCTAACACTCCCCTCTCTAGTAAAATTCGCACTAGCGTCTGAATCCTGGCTAACCGATTCCGCCGGGTGATACCGCGTTAGGTTAGGTAGGTTCTCTACACTTCCTCTTCTGCTCCGCGAGGTGGGCCTCCGAAGTGTTGTAATCGACAATCTCATGGGACTTCTGCCTACACGCATGTGGGGGAGCCACGGAAGGGACCCACCGCAAATGCATTTTCTTTCTTCTGTCTGCTTCTCTTTTCTAGGTTCGTGTTTTGGTCCTGTGCCGCATGGCTGAGCGAATTCATTCAGTTGTACATTGTAATGTTAAAAAGCTTTTCGCTTTATTTCCTGTCGAAGGTGGCGCACCTGATGAAAATTTGAGACACGTAATTCACTTAAATGATTTCGCCGTCGCTCAAGATCTGTAATTTTGCCATGGTGTTCAGTCCGTAGCCATGACAACGTTGTGTGGAAGAACGGAGCTCGTAGTTTTTTTTGACCAACTGACCATTCTCACGTGTGAATAGAGAGGTGCTTTTTGCGCAAAAAAAAATGCGAGCTTGCGAGAGTTTCGTCGGCTTTTGGCTAGCGTGTGTCACTGCCCATAGATACATTTCCCTTTCACTTCATTCCTTGCAACACAATTGTAATGGCTAAGAAGCCTTAACCAACGCATAGTAACCTAGTAATGAAGTAATGAATACGATTGATCAAATCGTATCGTCGGTCCTGAGATTTCTTGCCTGCCTCTTTCCCCAAGTTTGCGCATGGCTCCCCTATTCACAAACCCGTACGACGACCTTTTAAGAGGTCAGTCTTTATTTCCCTTCTGGGAAAGAATGACTTTACTCAGCAGTATGGACAACTGCCAAGTATTCTTCAAGTTTCGAAAATGCTATTCATAAAAGAAGCCAAATTTTGGCTCGAAGCTTACAATTAAAAAAATTCTCTGTAATAACCAGTGCAATCTAGCCACTCTGATATCGCCCATTATCCCTTTTTTGTACCTGTACACAACTGCCCTAATATACGAGGGTTGTTCCAAAAATAATGCCTCCCGTTTTTTATCTCAAAAAGTTGAAGAGCTACGAAGACGGGAGTTGCACCATTAAAACAAGCGACCTTCTGTGCTCCAGATTTCAATTTTCTATGTAATCGCTTCCATTCTCTATGCACTTTTACTGGCAATGTACGAGAGCCTTGATGCCTCGGCTGGGTCGCAAAAGTCAGCGCCTGCCGATCCGGTCCATTTTTTCACGGCAGCGATCACCACGTTCTTGTCGAGAAAACGCTACTCACGTAATGCGTCCTGCAGAAATCTGAACAAGCGGATATCTGACGGTGTTAGGTCAGGACTCTACACTAGGTGAGACAGCACCGTCCAGCCGGACTTTGTCGTACATTCCGACTTCCGTGGTCATCAAGTTTATGTGTGGCCTGGCGTTGTAGTGTTGCAAACGCAATATTTCCTGCTTAAGCATTTGTGTAACCCATCTTTTACTGTATCCTAGGGACGACGACATCGTTTCCACTGCACTGGTTCCCACATCCAGTTCTACACTCATTTCATTTACCTTTATCTGCCGATCGGTGCGGATGAGTTAATCGAGGTGCACTTTGTTTTTCGAGGTGGTGGTTGTGTATGGAACGCCAAGAGCGTACTTTGTCAGATCTCTATCGCAGCTCTAAATCGATGAACCAATCTCGTAGGTGTGCTGACTTCGACTGCATCGGCTTCGTAAACGTTCACCACGCGCCGGCGAGTGTTAGATTTTTCAAATATCTAACAAAGCCAAAGAGTATTAACACTGTCAAGAAATTAATCGCGCAAGCACGATTAATTCCTGCAGATCCTCAGAGCTCGGAGACGTTAAGTTAGTTAACGCCTCAAAAATAATGAAGTACGGTGACTTCTGAAGCTTTGGTTGTTAAAAGTTTGTGACTCGAAGAGGTGTTCGTAGCTTTTGAAGGTATTACTCCCAATATTTGGCCAAGCTATTTTCAAACGCACTGTGTCTCTACGGCGATAGCCTCGAAAAATCGGTTTCAAATATTCACTATGGATGAAGTACAGGAAGAACTTCTGGCTTAGAGTAGGTCTTTAATCTTTATGTTTGAGTTTTAGACCTTTGTTTACAGACGATTATAAACGTCTCTGTCAAAAAGACACGTTGTAGGCCCGTCGTTGAAGTCATTTAAATGCATAAATGTTTCTGTTAGTTGCTCCCTGAGTCGTCAGTGCTTGAGAGAGATGTGTCCTTCTTTCTGTAGGATACACTCGTATGGCTTGTTTCGCAGCTGAGGTATCAATGTTGTTGCACTGCGTTGGATTCTTTCCACTTTATCGATATCGTTGCACTAACGTGACAACCAGAATTCTACAGCAAATTCTAAATGTGGGCCCACTAGTACTTTGTACAAACGGATGATTATGTAATTGGATTTCTACACAAAATTATTCTTACCATTTTGACATTCATGTCAACTCACTGACAGTGTTGAAGTTTGTGCGTGATCGTTATTCCCAAGTTACGTTTTTGGGTGATAACTACTTATTCTATCCCGTTTATTTTTAATATGGGAAGCAAGGAGACGGTAAAAACCTTATTAACTGTCTTAGGGCAAAATTAATGTTCTCGATGTTAAAATTAGAGGACCCATCCGTCAAAAATGGCGGCAAAAATTTTGTAATTAAGCCTTTTATTGTTCATGCTTGCGGCACGGGTTTTGCTGCAAGATATGCCTTATTCCTGCAGACTGGATATTCCATTAAAATGACAAAAAAAATACGCAGTCATGAATTTGCGAGAACAGAATTTCCCTTCTGCAAGTAAACCGGCCAATATCAGATTTGAAATGCATAAAAGTTAGGTCGCACCAAGAAAATATAGTTCAATCAAAGAATTCAATAGAAATATTCAGTTCTTACCGTATCTTCGATATCTGAAGTTGAACCATCGGGCTCGAACTTTGGCTGCAATATGAGTTGAAAAGGTTTTGGCCTCTGAACAGCATGAAGTTTGAACTGTCACCAGGAATTCAGTTGTTATGGAAAACATAAGCGAAATGGATTATGCACGACAGGAGCGAAAACCCTCTCCAAGATTGAGTCTTTCGTATACTAAGGCTCAGAATATGATTACTTACTTGATGATACTTCGGACGAGGTCCAGGTGGCGTTATGCACGCAATCCATCTTGCGCAGAGGTGATGCTGCAGTCCGTGACCAGCGGGATGGCTAACAGCGAGTTATCCCCACAGTTCACGTAGCCGCTTACAACAGGTTTATCTGGCACTTTCAGTAACTATGCGTTCAGTAAGTTTTTAAATTTCACAGTCTCTGTACCGGTGACATTTCGGATGTGACGTGGCATTTGGTTGAATTATCTCGCCCCCCGAACTGCGAAACTATTAGAATACTTTGTGGGTACTGCGTCACCACCAGTTTTGATCGGAATTCGCACGTCACAAGTGCGACCAATACGGTCTGAGTGTCTGGCCTGGATTCGTCCATTGACGTTGACAGCAATGCCTTCCAGAATTTCCAGACATATGCTCGTAAAGCGCTCGAATCTCCTTTGAATGGAGTACATTTGAAATTGAGCAAGTCTTTCGTGATAGTTTAAATTTTGCATGCCAAGTATTTTAGCAGTAAACGATCGCTGGATAGCCTCAAGGTGCTCTAAGTCTTTCCGTTTGCTTGGCATCCAACTAGGTGAACAGTATTCAATCCTCGGTAGTATTAGTTGTTTCCATAAGGTCTGCCTCTCGTGGAGAGAATGTTCGAAGCACCCATCCGCTCCACTTCTAGCCTATAGTAACAACTCGAGCCACGTGATCTTCAAAAGTGGCATTATCTTGTATTCTCACCCCAAGATCTCTTAAAATTTGCATTCTCTCGATTTCGCTCCCATCTCTCGTCGTGTAGAACATAGATTCAGTAAGGGACAGGTTTTTTCCGTACCGTAATAGTTCAAATTTTGATTCATTGAAGGTCATGTTGTTAGCCGATGTCCAGTGAAAGATATTGGTCAGATAGTACCTGACTATTTTCTTATCGAAGCGAAATTTAGAAAATGCAGTAGCTCGGGGGTATTCCTGAAAGATTAAAAGCTACAACTACTTAGGATTCTAATTTCTTGCCACCTCATCCTATCATTCAATAAATACATTGTCTCCTATCTCAGTCCTTAATATCGTGTCAGAAAGACAGGCCAACAAAGTGAGCTAGCAAACAACCGACAAGCAGAGTTCTTTTATTATTATTGTGGTTCGTTTGACATACATTTACCCCTTCATTTCTAGCCAATAACAGTAAAAGTCGTTACTCCCCGTCACTGTCTATATACAACCAGGCTTACCGTAAGTTGCGGAGTGCAATAAGCTTCATTATTAGCTTCGTAAATTAACTTACAAGTAACTACGTAGAGCGCACTCAGAGAGCGCATACCTCTGCTAAGCACGGCAACGGGAAAGGAACATTCAAATTGGTTCTAAAACTATGATTTCCTTTGTATCAGCACCAAGTTCTAATCTTTCGTTCCTTTTAACCGTAGTAGCAGCTTGTCATAACTTTTCGAGTTATGCTGCTAAAAAGCATTCTCACAACCATTAGTCAAACTCACAACAGACTAAACGATCATCACCATAACATAATCATTTATTCTTTCAACATTACGAACAGTTCCTGTAAATTTCATGAATCATTCATTACTTTTTGAGTAATTTTGATAACAAACATAAAATCAGACACATAGACAAGTCAACTATCAGATTGTCATAAAAATTTGGTAATTTGCTCTTCGTGATATACTCAACAACTCATGAAAGTTTCACATAATTCCGTTCAGAGCTTTTTGAATTATAGCATTAGCAAAACATAGGCAAACAAACAAACACATAGACGGATGAATGGATCTTCACCAGAAGTTCATCATCCGTTCCTTCTAACATACCTAACAATCCTTGTCCCTTTTATGAAGATCCCCCCCATGACTTTTTGAGCTATATTGGTGACAGACTGACAGACATAGGACCAAACAGCCAAACTCAACGAAAACATAACCTTCTTGGCGTAGGTAATAACCGTGAGAATGAGAGATTCAACAATAGCTAGGATTTTTGCAAGCTTATGTCTATGGCTTCATGAAGTTGGGCCGTCCTTTATAAATTAAACCTTGTAGAATGGCACACTTAATATAGTTTTTCCTGCATTGCGCTTCATACATAAAATTAGCATTACATATCTACACACGATTTCATATACGTGAAAAGTTGCAGAGCATAAACCATCCGCAGTCTCCAAGGGCTTCCCCAAACCTGGCTGCGAATAACTTGACTTGAAGCAATTTTCTCTTTCCCTCTTTGGCGCTTGATATATAAAAAGGTAGGAGTTTCCTTTCTATGCCTGATTTAAAAATTCTGAAAGTTGTAGTGTTTGAACCATCGCCCGGCTGCTTCAAACTCAAACACGACTTGACAAACTTGGGCAGAAATTGTTCCGAGCTGTGCGTGCCGTGGCCGCTCGGCCGGGTGCGCCGTTTTGCGACCGCCCCTTCCTTACTTTGCCCGTTTATTTTGGTAAACTTTTTGCTTGTGAAGTCGTGTTCACCGGCGGCGCAGTTGGACTTTCTGTACACTTGCTTGCAATTTTTGGCGGCTAGCTTTACAATTTCTTGCCCCACGGTTCATGTTTTTGCTAGACAAGGTTGTAAAAATGAGGGATCAATTTTTGATGCCTTGGGTGCACAGCTTTCACTTGGTTAAATTGTTGAAAAAAAAGGTAAGTTATTTATGTTACATTGCCTTTGCGAGACTAGTTGCTGAAATTTATATAATACACTTATAACTTGCTGCAGCTTACGTTTACACATGCGTTTTTATCACATCGTAACTAAGTACTGCCTGTACATAAATTTATTTTCACCCTGTACGTGAAATTTTATTAAAACAACTGATATCTTAATTTATAATAAGTGAAATGCGGCTGACAATAACTGAAATTTTATTTATGGAATTAATGAAGTTGTATTCAAACTTTTGGAATTTAATTAAAAAAAGAAACACAAGCTTAATGCAAAATAGCTGAAGCTCCATATATAATAAATATCTTAAGTTCAGAATACTAGTACCTAGTATATACACACCGAAACGGTAGGTTTCTATTTAAGTTTTAAAAGGTAAAGGTAATCACACTCCCGCTGAGATTTACCTTCTTAAAGGTAGTATAAATTTAGTCTTCTATGCGAGTAGCAAAGTTTGATTTGAAACACTTCAGGTTCCATTTACTTCAGTAGTTCTGTTTAACTTACTGGAATACAATTAACACATTTCCTTCTAAACATCCATTGGTGGGTTTGTTTTTATTTGAGCGAACAATATTCTATTCCTGTAGTTATATCAGGCAGGTGCCAGAGTTCTATATATCCGCATTTAAATTAGTTTCAATGTTGTGTTAAGTCAAAGGAGGCGTTTAATGCATATATACCGTCCAATGATTTTTTTTTAATTTTGTTCGCTAAAACGGAATAACTTTCTTCGAAATATCTGGGTTGGGTTTTGTTCTAGTATTTTTTTCTCCAGTTGCTCTTAATTTGCTATCCTAAGAATAGTGACTGTTAAGAGTGTACCTACGACACTGGCGCCATTGCGGCCAGTCCTCTAAGGCAAGGCGTCCTATAAAGTACCGGCCCGGGGCTGTGTGTCGCGAAGATGGTCCGACCGGTACGCACTGGCATCAAACTCGCCATTCTGTGTGCGCTCATCACTGAGTGTGCGTTCAAGTAAGCTTTCTTGCCGCGCAGTAACCTCCAGAAGCAGTACAATAAGCACTACCAAACCTTACCTAGCCTAACCTAAACTTACCTAACCTAAAATAACCGTACCTAACCTAAAATAACCTTACCTAAGCTAAAATAACCTTACCTAACCTAAAATAACCCTAACCTTACCTAACCTAACCTTATCTAACCTAACCTTACCTAAGTTAACCTAACCTAATCTGCGATACAGCGAGCAGGCACAGCCCACGAACTTGAACGCCGCCCGCGCGTACACCCACGCCAGTACACAAACATACATTGGCAATGGCGAGTTTGATGCCTGTGCTACCGGTACAGTTCCTTGACAAATTTTTGGCCGCAGCCTGGTATTTTTGATACCTACTGTACAGTACATATTTCTGGCTTGTGTAGATAGAAAACTCAAACTATCGTCATGTGTAGCCTGTAAGTAGTTGAAGTAAAGTCTTCTCTACAGATATATCGGAACTATGCAGAGAAGGTACCAAGCATATAAGGGTGCGCCTAATAATTTGTTGAGACACTGTACGTGATCGAACCATTTTCGAGACACAGACCGAGACATGTTTGTTAGGAGGCCTTTGCGTTGGTATAAGCAACTGGGCGCCTCAGCGGATTCGGCTGCAACACGATTTCTCTCAGGTAGACATGATGTTTCAGATGTTTTAAGTTGAGCAGTCACGTCACACGCATACAAGTTCCCTTTTCAGTGTTTAAATACAAAGAATCGAGTCAGGATTCGATCCGGGGACCTAGAGATTACCACGCTGCCACTCATACCACCAAGCCACAAACAGCACAAACTGTTTACGTACAAATTAGTATAAAAACAGAATCATCGTGGCAAGCACTAAAAGTACTCATGATCGCGAGTACGATAAGGCCACCAATTAATGACACAGAAGGTCAGTTCCAGACTTGCTCTCAGAAAAAGAAATGTGGTTCAAAAGATGCCACATAGGCTATCACTTCTTGAATTATCAAATAAGATGCGTGTCTAATTGTGTTATTCCCACGGGATATGCAGGACTAAGTCTTGCTGTGAAGGAATGATTCTGTAAGTCTTGCAAATAAATTCAGGTTTTTCCTAGAAATAGTATTGTTGTAAACGTCCTTCCTGAAGTACGCTGGCTCCTGGTTAACTTACTACTGTTTCCCCACCTTAATCCATTTTCTACTGAATTGTTTGGTCAACTAGGTTCAAATAAGGGTTACACACTCGTACAAGTAATTCGGAGGCGTGTTGCAATCAGACGCTTGTGTTACACTCATGCACGATGTTGTTACCCGGTGTCACCCCGCGTAGCGGTGAACGCGACGTGCGATCTCAGCGCCCTCAAAAAGTGTTGCGGAATTTGTGGAGAGCTAACACCCTAACTTTTCTGGCGGAGCCTTATTTTCGCCGTATTTTAGGACAGCGAGTTGAGACACAAACGCAAAGTGCTTAAAATGCTATAATTCAGTCAATATTTGACAGTCATGGAATATTTTCTTTCTTTTCAATCACATAGTGTACCAACAAACGCAATGTTTGTAAACAAACCCTGCAATTTTTGAGATTGCCGGCGATATCACCCGGTGTTACCCAACCTGTGGCGCATTGGAGGACGGGATAACATGGGTGACACCAAAGGACTGATTGCAACATACCTCTGGACGGCCCCAAAGCAAATTCAAAAGAACAGTACCATTTGATAACGTTGGTTGTAATTGGTTAACAATCTGCAGATGCCATGATTTACTTTAACGCTGGTTGGTTTTCCGTTTTATAATTACCTCCACCAAGGAGATTATATGTTTGTCGGAATTTGTGTGTCTGTCACCAAGATAACTCGAAAAGTTATGGACAAGTCGTTATTAAATTTACAGGAAATGTAAGGTAGGGTATGTAAGGAGAAACAGATAATTAACTTGCGGTGAAGATCTATCCAACCGTTTGTTGGTATATTTATCTGCCTTTCTTTGTAACGTAACTTCAAAGTGTTATAAACGGGTCTTCATGCAATTCACCGCAATTTATGGAAATGTGACGAAGGTCCACTAATGATCTATCAATCTGTTTATCTCTTCGTTTTGTTTTTATGTTTGTCGGTAAATAACTCAAAAACCTAGGGACCGAGCTTCATTAATTTTTTAGGGATTGTTTTAAATATTAAATCTTTAATTTTTTAAGTACTGTTAGAAGTGTTAAGAGGCATAAGTATTCAACTTTTGGTGATGATCGATTTGTCCGTTTGCGTGTTTGGTTGATGTTTGTCTTGGTGTTCATTAGAACATAGTTCAAAAAATTTCAGACCTATCTGCACGAAAATTACAGAAACTGTTTTAAATGCGAAGAGACACAAATGACTAAATTTCTGTGATGATAAAAAGAAAATCCTGATTTCAGGAGTAACTGAATTTTGCATTGCATTGCTTGGCGGAGGTATGCACTTCTCTGAAGCAAGCGCAAATCAATCCTACTTTGTAAAATAGAGATTTCGTCCGTCTCAAGCGTAATCGGGTTGCTGCTTACTTTTATAACGCGACTGAAACTGACGAAGCCAACACGCCTGACTGAAATTTTAATACGCGAGTCTACTGAAGTGGGCTTAACCTAACTCGATCTGCCAGCCCCATAGCTGATACCTTTCAAAGTTTCGTTTAAAAATAGTACTTTAGAAAATTATTAAAGAAGAGTTCTCTGGAGTTAACTCTTGCTCTGTGTAGAGAGATGCTCTATAAACGATACCGTTTTATTGGAGGGATAGCAGGCTATATACGCTCCAATATAAATGTATTATTCTTTGAGGCTCCCGATCCGAACAATACCTGTCAAGTGCCCACAGCTCTCGTGAACAACATTCGAAAATATTTCGCTGCCCTGAACAAAGAAACTTCAAATCTTCTCAATATTTTCCCTGTTCTAATATTGGAATACACGATAGGAACAATGTGAGCTCCAACAGCCAGCTATATCGTGCCGTGTATTGTGGCCTAACAAAGAAGGTCTGAAGAGAATGCCTCACCTGTGCTGATTCGTTTGCTGGAATTTCACTCGCATGGAACTATAGGCTAAGGCGATTCTTAATTGAAATGGCCAGCGTAGTGCACATAAAATACAGGCCTTTGATGTCTGTATATATAGTATGCGGTCTACCTGTGGCACGTGTACTTATAAGTTAGGCTAGGCACGTATTTCAGACGAACCGAACTTATCGTAACTTGGCCTTACCAATTACAAGCTTCACCTAACACATACTTTGAATTAAGCCACAAGCTACATCGGGACCGGCCTTTTAAATACAACGGCTTTGCTTGTCATCTTTTTGATGGGGTTGGAAAATTATACTGCTGCCTACCTGTGTTACACCTGAGAAGGGGCGTGTATTGCCCAGAGATTCTTTGTGGTACGAGGATTTCTGCAAAATTTTTGCTAACGGTAACATGTTAATCTCTGACGTTGGTTTTGGCTGATCGGTAGATTGGATGACTATGAATTTTATTATTTTTTTCTCGTTTTTTTTACTCGTTTTTGGTCGAAATTCAAGTAGTGGGTGCAATGCATCCCTGATACAGCAGAGGCGATACTACAACTATAAGCACTGACGAGGTGCCTGTTTTTTTTAAAGGACGAATTTACTGCTAATTTAGTTCTCTTTTGATAAAAATCGCCGCAATTTTTTACGACACGGTGAGCTAATTTTTGCTATCCACCGTAGCGAAGCGAAAGTGAAGGCTGTGTAGGGGACGCAGCGTGAGGCTCTACTTGGAGCGTCCACCTCCCGCGTGCTCTCTACGGGAATCGGTAATGGTTAGATTCTTGCCCCGTGAGGTTGTGCTGTGCTGCGGGCTATAGGTTTCAGTAAGGACCCTGGAGAAAATTAGATGAAGTTGCTTTATTCTTTTTTGGCAATAACGGCATTTCTGTTAATGAATAGCTAGAGTTATTGCATAGATTGACGTTTACAGGCGGATCTTGGCGAGAATAATTGTTTTGGAAATGATATCCAAAAGAGCACTATGGAAGATACCAATATTTCAATACATTTACCTCATTTTACACATTTTACAGTATACTTTAACGTTGTAGCCCTTTATGCAGCCTCTACCCTTCTACCCCCACCAAAAGTATGTATTATTCCCTAGTCAAACAGTGCTATAGCTACGAAAACTCATACCCACGACAGCAGCAGCCTTGCGTGCTGAATTCAGGCGCCCGTGGTGCTAAGTTCGTTGCCAAGCCAGGCATGCCAGTTTTTTGTGACGCTGCATGGCTGCACTGACTCAGCAAAGATAGTTACGCACGGCTGCCGTGGGGGCACTTACCTTCCTCACAGAGGGGGAGTGTAGGGGGCGGGTCGCTGACCGTTCGGTTGCTGGCGCCACAGTTCTTAGGCTTGATTCACACCATACTGGAGGGCACGTGCCGGGCACATGCTAGGCATGTCTCATTCCCTGCCTGGTTCATTCACATGTTCGGTCCGGTCACGAGCCATACTCGCATCAGTTCCTTACGTCATATCCCAAACTAATTTCTATAAAAAGCTGCCATCGTTTTGCATTATATATTTCAAATGAAATACTATAACCAGGCATAGCACATTACCTATGCATTTCAACTGATATTCTGCAGTATTGTTTGGATAATATTTTGAACAAACAGTATGTAAATCATTATATTATGGCTCGGTAAATTTTTACTATCCCCCCTCACTCAAATTCAGTTCTTTTTCTTGAGATATTTAGGTTAAATAAGGCATTCTAAAACTTTTTTCACGGATAACGTTTTCGTCGGAACTGCTTAGTTTTCGAGATGTTTGACTTTGAGGTTCCAATTGTTTTTCTATGGAAGAAAATAGCCGGCGTCGTTATTTATTTGCTAACGATCCCATAGTTACCTAACCCAACTTAAATCAACCCAAAAAACTTATGAAAAGAGGTTTTCCATTACACTGTACGAGTGTGGTGTATTTCCGACGCAAGCGTTATCCCTGAAAAAGTCTTAAAGAAATACGAGATTTGATCGAGTGGATGAGGGAGAGGGGAGTAGTAAAAAATACCTGTCTTATAATTACACAAGCCTACATGCAATATTTTGTATATATTACTGATGAACAAAATATTTGTTATTCAGTTGTTTATCCACCATTTGTGTGATCCCATTGTGGTTGTGTCGTTAAAATTTTCCATCATAGGTGCAACTTATGGCAGAAACAAGTGCTCACACGAAGTCTGAGACATTACTGAACTGTTGCTAGTTCACACTAGCTGAGCAAGGCACGTGCCGTGCTAGTCACGTCCTGGTCAAAATATCTTTTGCCTAGATTGTGACTGGATCGTGACCGGCACGGCACGTGCCTTGCACAGCTAGTGTGAATGCTTGCATTGTAATGCATTGAACCACATTGGCAAGGACCGTGCCTGGCATATGCCTGGCACGTGACGGGCAGTGTGGTGGGAATCAAGCCTTAACGAACCGTGGGACTTACAATACTGCTCTGGGGCTAGTTGTCTACATCCACAGCATGAACCAGCGCGGGTGGTTTTCCCACGTTTATCTTCAACCCCTTGACTAACCTCCTGTACATGCCGTCACATGCTGAAACTGCCGTACGTAGGCTGGGGTTAGGGAATGGGACACTGTGCTGAAAGGGTTAAGGTGAACAGTGAAGAGGCACACTACAAACGTACCCTTTACTTCTGATGAGCAGGCGTTCAGCTTCCACGTCGTTGCCCCAATTCCACAGTGAAAGTTAGTTAACCCTCACACGGAGCAGAGCCAGACGGGCCAAAAAACGTGAAAAATGCATCATCAAATTTGGTTTCATTCTCTTGTTTGCCGCTAGAATGCTTAGTATTTGACGTAGAAATTTTGTTCTAAGACCAAAAGAAGCAGCGGAAATCGTTTTTGGTTCACTTCAATAAAATATAAAATCCATGATGCGATGGGGGTAAATTTAGCATGCATGATGTTTCGATGGTCAGGGAAATAGCATCGGCGCACAATCCACTTACTTTGGTAACCAACTCGTGTTTTCATCAATCCTAGGCGCACGATGCAATTAACCACATTTGGTTTCCAACAAGGCACTCGGTGCACGTAACCATATTTGGTTTTCATGGCTGGGTGCGATTTTATGGATAAACTTTTGCTGCAGTGCCACGGGTTATCACTTTTGTCAAGCATATGATGGAAAAAAGAATACGAGCAGGGAAAAAACAGCAGCAGGAGGCATTTGTCAAGCATAAAGAGGAACCCATGCACAAGAATAGCACACATAAAAATAGATCAGATTGTTTGTCGATGGAACATGAGAAATTTTGACTGTTTATTTTATGAAAACTAATAATGGGTGAGGACACAATTTGTGTTTCAGTTACCCCTCGTTACCGTAGAAAACAAACAGCTGTTAACCAAATTTGTTTTTTTGCCGCGTGCCCCGCATCATAGGATAGACCAATAATGGTTTTATGCACCGTGTACCCCGGAATCGATTCAGGGATTTTGTGAATGTGCAAAATTGAACAGTTTTATATTATCAAACGTAGCGAGAACCATATGGCAAACTTTTTTTTTGCAAAAATTCGTCATTAAATTCCGCTTCAAGGCAACTTGTTTCAACCGGTAAAAGCCTAAAATGAAAGAGATATCACGTAAAAACTGCCTTTTTTTATTACTTTTTGTTTATATGTACTTTATGTACAATCTGATTCATTTTTTTTCCATTGGAAATTAAGCTCTTGAATTTTACCAACTAGCCGCTTAAAGAAAAGTTAGGTTTAGCTAGTTTATTCGGGTTAAGCTGGACCTTGAAATCGTCTTACCAACTTTGGCCAGCCAGCCTTCTTTGTGCGCAGAAGGAAAAAATGGTAATGAAATACGGTTATGCACCTTACCAGGGTTAATAGAATTCCACAGGTTCGAGCTTGTCACATCGTATTGCTGGAGCTGGGATGAAATCGGAGATCTCCCAATTGAAGTAGAAGAGGAACTTGATGGTGACACAAGGCAAACATTTATTGGTGAAAAAATTGACGTATATGATAATTAGCCAATGGTAAAAGGCGAACTTGATTCTGACCAAGTTTAGGTCATATTGGTATCCTAAAATTCAATGACGGTGTCCCACAATTGACCTCTGGAAACGATTTTGTACCTGGGGTTGATGAACAATTTTTTTGCATCACCAAGAGCAGTTTACTCTCCCTGTGTTAAATAAAAAAAAAACACTTAGATGAATTGTATCTACCAGCCTCAAGACCTACTTGGGATTTTGAGTAGGCAGTCAAGTATAATGCAATTTATGTCGAAATATAATCATTCAGCATTGGATTTTTTACAGACAAAAATGCTCCACTATATTCACTATACGTTGGATTACCTAAGGCATAAATAATCTGTGCGTTGCAAGGCTACGACATTATTTGATCTATAGTCACCTGTCATGAAATATTCTATGCGTGTTGGCTAAGTATGCCTTAAAAAATTGATGAGTGTTGCTTCCCTGAGCCGTGAATTATCACCCTAACGTTTGAGACCTACGATCATGAAATATTCACTACGCGTTGGTTACCCCCTAAGTCATAAAATCTTCTCCTCTCCCCCGTTACTGAACTACGGGAAACATTGTCTTTCGCTCATAGCTAATAAAATATTCAGTCGGTATATTCAGAGACAGAGACGGCAACATTTGAATGTAATGCTCGCTCAGACTGCCTTGTAAGCCTGCGCTATTTTTTCAGAATCTGCCCGGAACGAGCGGACTTGTGCCTCTCCAAATCCGTCCACCATCTGCCTCTTTCTCAGGATTTGCGTCCAGCAAAATTCCTCCAGTGAGATCTGAGTAGTCTTGCGCGTTTAGAAAATCCCATTTCTGTATCGCCCAGAGCATCTTAGAAGGTGTGGAGATTGTCTGCACGTCTGATGTCAAGAGTTAAAGACTGTCTGGAGAATAAATAAATGGGTAGTCTTGGAGATTGTCTACAAATCGGTCTGATCGATGATTAGAGTTGAAGGACTGGCTGCAGTATTGACGGGAGTGTTTGAAAATGGTGTTCATGTTTTGTTTGTAGATTACCAGTGACTTTGATGAGTGTTCTTGGGGAAATTGTGCAGGACTGATTTATAGTGATAAAGATGGACCATAGCATTGACGAGCGCCCTTAGAAATGGTCTACGAGTCATATTTCTGGAGATAAAGATTGTCCTCGGGTATGCTTAGAGATTTCGTGCTATTCTGATGCCCGAAGATAAGATAAAGATGGAGTCAACTTGACCGAATACTCCAACTGGGAATCTCGCACGTACTGGTTCGGGCTGCAGATATACGCCAGCTGGCCCCAAAAGAGTGCCCGGCTGCACTCGATCACAGATCGCTGTGAGCTTTGGCGCCAGCACCGGAAGGCTTTTATGTGACGGCCTGCGATCCCCCCCCACCATGCCCATATTCGCTAAAGTCAGTACCCTCGCAATAGCATCCTGGCATCTAGTGCTGCTTACTGAACCAGCCAAGCGCAAGAATTCGCCTGCTAGCAACAGTCTCAAACCTGCGCATTCAGCAGCTGCACAAACAGGAGCGCTCAAGCATCGCCGGGAGAACTGGCGTAGTGATACGGAACCAGAAGGAATACCGTATGCACACTTCCTCGGCTGCAATATTTGTGTAAATATTTTGATATAATTCCATTCATGCCTGAGTTTAATGTTCAATACTTAGCAGGAATAATAAATAACTTTTATTAAGAACACAATGGATTCACAAAATACGCTTACAATACAATAATGCTATTTTTAAAGTGAGTGGGCACTAAAGCAACAATATATGATTAATGAATGAGGGAATACGTTGTTTGGGCCTCGATCAATATACACAACTACAGTGTTTTAATTAGGAGAAGTTGCTTGAAGTGGCAACCATGCTAGCTGCCTGGACAATGTATGTATTCAGAAAAAACGTAAGCTGGTTCACATCTTAGTCTCTCAACTGCGTTCTTTCACCTAATCTTCTAAATACGTTACTGTTCCGCTTAAACAGCTGAGAAGTTCACCGCTTTGTTAGTTTAATATCACTCCAAACTTAAAGAAACTTCCGTAACTTTACAAGTAGCAAATGCCAGGCAAAGTGACTCAACGGTAAACATTTTAATCACTTTTTACGGAGACGCGCTGTTGTGCATACGACGACGCTACAAAACCTCCGGACCAGTTGACTGGAGAACGCCTTCAAAAAGTTCGCGTGTGAAGCCGCCGCCCTCAGGCTCGGGCAACGTTGCCTGAAATGGGTCTTGGAGTTCGCTGCTGTGCAGCGGAAGCGAAGTTGTATGGGCGACACGGTCGTAGTTTACCAGCGTGTCCAGGCCCGGCGGGCAATGTCTTCTCGGTCTCTGTGCCTGTCTCATTATTTTATTATATGAGTTCATGCCACGTTGCGGGCTCGAGGTTCTCGTGAGGACTCTAGATCAATTTAGTGTAGCCCCACTTAGGCAGTTGATTTTTCTTAGTGATACGAAGTGTAGATAGTCGAAAGAGATATAAGCACTTTGAATGCAGTGTGTCCAAAAAGTGTTTGTAGCGCTCTATGAAAAAATGTATGTGTTAGAAATGTATTAAAACTAGAACTTTGGGAACACAACAAATGATTGAAACTGGGCGTGATTCTATCGCTGTTGCTGAACAGCCCCACCGTGTAGCACCAGCCAGCTCAACATAAATCGGGTTGCAGCTAACACCCGCAACACTCTTCATTATGACAAGTCAAGTCTAGTGGGCTTGGGCAACGTTGCTTCTGTCGTCTTTCACGACATTGATTTTACAGTATCATGCGGCATAACCATTATATATATAATTCATAGAAAATAAAGTGTGCTTTGATAGCAGACACCGTGAATTTTAATAATTTTATAATATCGTAGTGCCCAAAAAATTGCAGCAAACCCCGCTACAAAGCGCACTACACAAAACAATGAATCTTAACCAAGCGGTCCTTTTGGGTAGTAAAAGTTTAATCCTAAAAATATTAAGTTAAACATTTTTAGCTAATCAGCCCTCCCTTATCGGTGGACTCCTTATGGCAATGTTGTCGGAATGTATTTCCGTTACATGCCCACTTCGATTGTTTCTGGTTTTCTAAGCTACTAATAGCCTGCATTCTGTTCTTCCTTTCCTTTCCTTTCCCGAGTAGCTGTTCTGCGCATATTTGCAGCCATGGCCGTCCTTCGTTCCCCCAGCGCTTGGTAGAATAACACACGTTATGTCGGAGCCACATATGCATTCGCAAGCACAACTTGCTGCAATTAATGCACAGCTCGCACGTCGTTTCGATGCATATTTAATATCGGTAGCATAGATGCGGTAGCATGAACGAGATGCGAGTTGCACAGCTTCGTATCAAGTTGTCGGTAAGAATGCATAGTGTAGACGGGTTACCCCGCGCTTTCGTTTTTCCCAGCCGAAATCCACCGCGATTGTTACCGGGATTGCCATCTCTCCCACCCTCAACGACGCCAGTCCCTAAAGCACTTCAGCCTTCCCTGGTTTAGTCAACCTTCACATTATCACTCATATAGTGTCATAAAACACCGGACCGACTAGTGGTTGCTGAGGAGTCTTAAATTAACATATAATACTATTCTGCTTCCGTTCCAAAACTTTTCTCTTCCTTATGAAAAAACTTTTCTGTTATCGATACTCAAATCTGCCTATAGTCAAACCAGCGTAAGGAGTCCGATGGGCGTAGCTAAGATCGCAAAACAACTTTTCCAAATCTCACTTAAGCGCCAGGTATAACATGTCTCAATCGATAAAATTATATTTATATTCGAATTCTCAAAGGGCATTAGTCAATAGATTAGATTTGGCACTGCTGTGTTCAATTCAGCTGAGCCCTGAAGTACTGCTTACGCTGGTTTCACTATAATAAATTTTAAGGCATTTATTGCAACGATTTATTGATCCCAAGAATTACTCTGTACCGCCTCGTTGTCCGTCACATTTCTCGGTATTTGTATCAAATTAATTTTCAGTGTAGACAATATACAACAAGTCTATTTTTTTCACGGATTTTTACGTCTTTTCTAACTGACAGTGTCTTCTGGTGCCATTATCANACTTATGCGCTATCAACTTTCAATTTTAACGTTTACTCTCAGTACGTGCTTGACTTCCCATTTTCTTCCAACATCATCGCGGCATTAAGTAACCTAAAGATTGACCAATGTTCTAAAAATGTTCACTCTTTTAGTGCCATATAGACACCGGACCGACTAGTGGGGGCTGAGCAGTCTTAAATTAACATATAATACTATTCTGCCTCCGTTCCAGAACTTTTCTCTTCCTTATGAAGAAACTTTTCTGTTATCGATACTCAAATCTGCCTATAGTCAAACCAGCGTAAGGAGTCCGATTGGCGTAGCTATCGAAAAGCAACTTTTCCAAATCTCACTTACGCGCGAGGTACAACATGTCTCAAACGATAAAATTATATTTATATTCGAATACCCAAAGTGCATTAGTCAATAGATTAGATTTGGCACTGCTGTGTTCAATTCAGCTTAGCCCTGAAGTACTGCTTACGCCTCGTTGTCCGTCACATTTCTCGGTATTTGTATCAAATTAATTTTCAGTGTAGACAATATACAACAAGTCTATTTTTTTCACGGATTTTTACGTCTTTTCTAACTGACAGTGTCTTCTGGTGCCATTATCAATTTTATCTCGACAAGAGCATCGCAGTGATTCTCTGTCCGATAACCCATACTATCCTCAAGTATCAGGCTCGAATGTTTCGTCAATAATTGATTGCTTTTATTTACATAACTTTATTCAGTGTTTAGACTTTAGAGAGTGACAAGTTCTAGCAAAATGTACCTACCTACTTTTATGAAAAATGAAAAGGCAAGCCTTGTGACAGCCAACTTAAACTTGAACTCTGCGTGGGAAGAGCATTGCTTTAAACGTCCCTTAACCCTAAACCGCTGAGTACCGACATTTTTTACAATTGAAATAATGCTATTCGAATGAGACAGCTGATTTTGGCCCTTCGGTGTAGGGTTATAATGGCAGCTCGGTCGCATAAAGTGTTGAGAAATTTTTTGCAGGAACTGAGTTTCTGACGGCAAGGGTTAACCCAATCCTAATCATGCTATGCTGCTTCGCTACAATTTTTTTTTTTTTTTTTAAGAAAACAGTAGGACAAACAACACCTGTAGCAAATAACACAAGCTTTTAGAAGAGGGTTCAACAGACAAGTTAGGTGGTATTCTTTCTTTCAGTTTATCTATCTATATTATACTAAAAGTCTGTGAACCGGTCTTGCTTATTTATTTGTGTCTTGTTTGACACATTTTCTTCACTTTTAAACGAGAAGAAATTCGAGGTACTGGGGGGGGGCAGTCGCATTCTTTCCATGCATTAGCTCTTTAATTCGATTGTACCTAGGATACGGAAGTTAAACTGAGCCCGGACATGAAGAACGGGCATGATCAATTCAGCGGCTCCATAGGCAATACAACTGAAATACGTAACGTATAATAACTTGACTTTGCTTACTGCCTGGGTGTTGAATATTCGTTAGAGAAGCAAAGAATCTTTTGATAGTGAACCGAATGGGCCGCTTCTTGACGGGCAGAAGAGGACGGCCGAATCGCAGGTGGTCTATGCCCAGCTAAATAACACCTGCTTTTTTAAGAAAGCGAAGACGATCGTGATGACGACCCAACGGGTCACAGGCCGTTTCGTATACTTATAAAACTTTGACTATCTTATTTGCTTGGATATCACGGTACATGCAATCTGTTCATCCACTATAGGCATAATAATACAGTTTTTTGGTTGGATGCCTTGTTGCTGGCTTGTTATCACCAGCGAACGAAATGAGAGAGGTTATAATGTTTTTGTTGAAGATTTATGTGTGCATTTATATGTATATTTGTTTGGCTGTCCACCCAAAATGTGGTAGATGGAGTTTAGCACTGTTCATATTTTTTTGCAGAGAGTCTGGTGGGTTAACCTAATTGTGACCCGTGTCAACAAAACCAGCATCAGCTGGCTATCAAAAATGACAGCGATGAATTTTGTTTACTGCCCGCCCAAAAGAAGCAGGAGTTGAAACATAATAATAATTTTTTTCAGGCAGTCAAGTGGGTTGTCTGAGATGTGAAAAATAGCAGAAACTTTGAGTTAGCTGGTCATCAGAAATGACGGCGTCGACTCGGTAACTCCACTCGAAAAGCGGCAGGAGTTAAGAAATGTTCATAATTTTTTTGTATGGATTCAGGTGCGTTGACTTAGATGTGAACAATGAAAAAACTAGAATTAGCTGGCCATCAAAAATGACGGTGTTGAATTTGTCCCCCACCGCTGGTGACGGTCTTACGCCACGAGGCGTTCTAGTTTGCTATCGTGCTTGCCTCCCTCGGTTGATCTTCTCACCGTCAGGCTCTTCAGAATTTAAATCGATAAGAGAAAATTTAGCACAATAACAAGATGAGATGCCATGAAATTTCAGTTCTGAATTACGATAGCAAATATAGTTTCTGCAATACATGATCAAAAATCTAATACCGAATATTCTGCAGCCCACTTCACTCTGAAATTCAGCTCAGTATTAGTTAATATGATTCTTCGTTTGAGCGTGGCAGATAGTCTGAGATATCACCGAAGAGCAATGCTTTTGTGATGTGCAATTTCCACAGGATTCTGCTAGTAATATTGAAAGTCCAACCAAATTGTGGTCTCTCTCCTCCTCCATTGAAAACATGAAGAAGCTTGGAATTAAATGGACTTGGCTCCACCCTCTCGGCTTTGAAAGAAATAACTAACTGCCTTTGAAACAAAGGACACGCGACTTAAGCAAATCAGAGTCACTGTGAACTCGAGAGGGAATCATTAACTCAAAGTGGCTCCTAACCCTCGCTCTCAGTTTGACGTTTGTTCCAAATGCACTTGCAGTTTGAGTGAATAAGCTGCCGGAGAAAATGTGTTTTATTTCAGCTAAGTGCCCATAAACTCGAGGCTAAGTTGAATGTATTGCTTCGCTGATGATGACATTGCGAGTTTCAGGTTTTAAAACTTCTTTGCTCACAAGCAAGTTATTCTGCGTCTCTCTTCAGAAATGCGCACAGTTTGCTTTTGACGCACCGCTACATTATTTACGTGACCTTCACTCGCATTTCTCGAAAGCTTAGGTTAAAGATTCTTTCCTCCTATTACTGATAGAACTCTGTGTTGAATTTTTTATACATTTTTCCAGCTTTGGCTTTCATTGGGCATACTCTTCCATTACAACAATAATAATAATCTGCTTGTTCCTTCATGCCTTAGTACGACCGTTATGCTCTCAGTTTTTGATAGGAAAAAATTTCTTCTTTGATACCATCTTTCACTGAAGAACATTAATTTTGTTGTAGAATTTCACTGGTTCCCGCTGGTAGTTTATAAACGAAGTTAAAATCACCTGTCTGTAGTAGCTAGTCGTACCTGACGAGTTTCTTCCACATGATCAACATAAGTAAAATCTGGCAAGTACTCCCTTCGTAAACCCTATCTTACCCAGGCTGTGCTACCACGCTACAAGGGTTCTTTTTTAATATACAGGAATACTTGAGGAGAAAGAACTTGTGAAGCAAAACAACGGAGCATGAGCAATATAAAGTTAACTACGTCGACTCGTCGTCACTCACCATTTGAGTGATCTCGTCGCTATGCCTGTTTGCCTGAAGACGCAACTAATGAATGACAACTGAATATTGTCTTTCGGGTCCAAATAGACGTCGTCTTTATGTGGGCCTATTGATGATCTGTGGCTTTGGTCATGTTCACTTGTTTGCATACGGCGCATCACCATCCAAGGTATTAGCGCCCATCTGGCAAGTGAAAGCATATCAGTGTTGTGACGCTATAGCAGACAGACTTTAGCCTCGTCTGGTTCATCATGTACACCCTGTATCTCTAGGAGGCGTTATGGTAACTTTGAGAAGTTGACGTCGTGACTCAGGCTCTGTTTGAGCAACGACTCTTTTCCTTTTCCAGGTATTAGATATCTGGATATGCATAGAGTACCGAGAATCTATCTGTACGTATAGCTAGCTGCTCAAATAGAGTACAATCCACTGACCATTACATTCATCGAGCAATACAACACAGACTTTTGTGCTCTATATTTTCATGCGCTAGAAATCGAGCACAACAGAACCGTGTGCAACAGGCAGCACCCGTCAGCTTCGATCCCTCCTCGGTAGCTCCAGACAAATCTGTCCTTTGATAACTCTGTTCCGCAATATTTTCTGCGCTCATTCATTCTCTCTGTGCGCCAGAAGTCAAGCACAGCCGATCCGTCTGCAGCAAGCAGCACCCGTCAACTTCCGGCCTCGGAAGCCCCAAACAAATCTGCCGGCCGATCGTCGTCTCATTACGCACGCAGGTCTCGCCTCCCGGAATCGAGATCGTGTAACGTCTTTGGGCGCTCGTTTCTTGCATACCAAGACACTTGAGGGAGTTTGGGATTAGGAGGAGATGAGGTCGGCGCAAATTTGGCGTGGATAACTGACCCTTGCCACTCATATTGCTAAGGCTTTAATGGCATCATGAAAGTTAAGTCCATTAAAACGTTCGCGCATATGCCTCGCAGACGAGCTCTCAAAAATTAGGTGGTTTCGTTATAGGGCGTAAGATGGGCGCACCCTATCCTGTTGATGTTGCCTCACGGCCATAATGATTAACAGAGGCTCGTAAACGAAATAAAGGGAGGGAGTCAGAAGCTGCTGTGGGATTTGAGCTTTTGGACTCGTTGAAGTTGAATGAAAGCTTGAGGAATTTGCTGTATCCCGGGGATTCTGCCGTTGGTGGACCGATAGCTAGCAGAGGCCTCTCCGGATTTGCTACTCCTATTCGCGGAAATGCTGCGCGCGTGGGTTCAGATGTTTTTTCCTCTCTTGAAGCACATATCATTGTGTCTCCGAAAAGAACGGAAGAAGAGAGAAATATCATTAATTTCCCAAGGAATGGAGATGTTCAGTTTTTATTGCATTGAAATTTGTGAACTTAATCTACGGTCGTTGCATAAGTATTCATTGTTATTGCAGAGTCATCGTTTGGTACTGTTCCATTGAGTTCAGCTAATCTCCAAGATAATTTCATTTAAGGCAGCTTCAATGGCATTAAAGCTAAAACACGACCCAAAGAAGTGAAACCAATACTCAAGACTGAAATACTGCAAAGCTAAAGTTAAAGGAATTAGCTCATAATTCGACAGAACTGTCTCAATCAGAAACACAAATTTTTTTTTAAACTTTGCTCTTCAACTTTCCCCATTACTGACTGCAATAAACATAAGTTTTGTGCATAAGAATAACGCTAGCGAAATTGGCATCGAATGGCTTTTTTTGGCGGGGGGAGGAAGGGGTTAGTGCCATTGCATTTTAACTTTAACCCACTCCGACACGGGCTGTTCTATGCTGGAACAACATAAGAAATTAAATTAAAGGAAAATTAGAACATTTTCCGTAAAGACTTACCTGAAACTCACTGCAATGAGTATTTATTAATTAGCTGACGAAAACTGACATTTCTTTGGCGTGACTCTAAACTCGACCCGTATATTTTTCACCGAATTTTGTCCGTCATAAATGCAGTTTAACTGCCGCTAATTCCATAAACAAATCTACCATGGAAAACTAAAGGATTTAACAACTCGTCTGCACAGTTTGTGAGACCCCTCAAGTGGGAGCCATAGGATGGGTTATAAGCCGAATAGGGTTTGGTTAGTTAGGTTCGCTTGGCCGATGTTGTGACGATCAAGGCTCCTAGAGGAGCCACTGTGTTACTTTTTTGTCTGTACCGAGGCATTCGAGATATTTTTCGTACAGACTTTACTTCCTTCCATTACGCATACTCATCACAATGTTCTCTCCTCTTCGTTAGAACTCTTTTTTCCTAACTTGTTGCACAAAAACGCGCAGATCCGATGTGTGAACACCTTTGTAGATGGATTCCACGTTTCCATTGACATGAAATATGCACCTTCTTCCTCTTTTGAAGCACCGCGTAGTGTCTAGAGAAGAGTGAACCAACGTAGAATCGATTCTAATTTACAGTAAGTAAGAACATGACATCGGTGCTGCATATACAGTACATTATATACCACGGTGAGGGACCCATAATTACAACGTATTAGCCTTAGCCTGGGCCTTCGTAGCATCTCTTAATTTTCTTCTCCACTGAGCTTCTATCGCCCTTCATGCTCCTATCCTCACTGCGGGGATCGTTTCTTTTGGTCGCGGTTTTGCTGTTGGGTCAGTTTACGTCATTGGTTCTTCGCTTTTACTTTACCACCGTCAATTTCATACTCCTACTTGTGATGCTTTGTTCTGTTCGTCACCGTTATATTTGGTTTCCCTATTGGCTCAATTTACGTCATTGGTCCTTTGCTTTTGCTTTGCCACCGTCTATTTTCATACTCCTACTAGTGCATGATGCTCTGGTCTGTTCTTCATCGTTAATTTATATTTGCTGCTCTTCGTCGTCCTTACCAGCTTTCTGTGACCTTCACCTGGCTGCTCTTCATCTTTGACATTCTACAGGTCTTCTCTAGTTTCCTCGCTTTGAATCACAGCAAACGCCGAAGGTATGGATATTTAGGGTATATACGTGTACTTGGCTTAGGACGACTATGACGACCCAGTTGAACGTGTCCTTAAACTTAGAATATAATTGTGATATTTCTAGCATCAGGAAGGCTCAGGTAACCTATAAACTGATCCCAGCATAACTAAGAATTCAAAGTCATCAGTGTTCTGCCGGGTTGATCGGCAGGCGTTCACGTCAGCTATACATAGCTTATGACTGGTTATTTTCGCCAGGTTTTTGTGAGTCCTAGTGTTGCCCAACTGGACGCTGTGTCAACCCTGCCAATCACTTGACATCCAGACGAGTACTTGTAGTGGCGGAAATGAATTGCAACCAGAGAGCTTAAATATAATTAAGACTCCAGTGAATTTCTGTCAACGCTCAGTTTGTTTCTCTAGCAAAGAATTCAAGAATTTTACCGTGAAGTGTCTGCAGTGTGCTTATAGTTCTGCCGTGTGACGGTCTTGTAACGCTGACATCGATGTTGAGAGAGATAAAACACATTTAAAAATTGATGTTAAATGTGATGGAACCATATTAATTCACCCCGATATGTATATAGACTGTCACAGACAAAATTATGAGGCACCCTAAAAAGTAAACAAAGAAATACGTTGAAACGTACTTTACTGAGGATATTACATTACCCTTCGAGTTATTTTATTAAATACGATAGCATCTGATACTATACTCAGTATGGCCTCCTTTGGATATTGTCATAGCTTTTATGCGTCTTGGCATGCTAGAGACTAAATTAGCATCAGTGCTGCGTCAATTTTGAGTCATATGAAGCTTGACTTTTAACTGCTGTTTCGAGCATCATTTATACCTCCTAACTCTTTTCTCTAAGTGTAACCAAAGATGTTCGATGAGATTTAATTCGGGAGACTGAGGGAGCCCATCTATTACCCTCACAATGCTCCCTCTGAAAGCAACCCTTCGAAATTCTTGGTGCGTGGCATGGAACCTTATCTTATGGCAAAATAACACCCTCATGTGTGTTGTTATTGACTATTTTCTCCAGTGAGTGGCTGTACATTCTGTCCCCTCATGTGAACTGCATCCCAGTCCCTGACGACGCCATGCGGACCCAAATCATAACGCCGCCTCCCCCAAATTTCACCGTAGGTACAACGCTTTGTTGTTGATAAACTTCTCCAACTCTTCGCCGCACATAAACAGCGCCAAGTGTTCCAAAAATCTGGGAAAAAAAAAAGATTTTAGTACAATATTCACACAACCAATTGTGCAAATTTCTAAAAAAAAAACTGGGGAAAGTGACGGTGCACATTTGGTTTTGAGAAACATCAAGAAGCTCACCTGAAAGTTCCTTTCGTCTGTCCAAATCACTTTAGCCCAATCATCACCACTCCAATGTGCATGTGCTTTTGTGAACAAAAGCCTTTTCTTCTCGTTGGCATCACACAGCAATTGCTTTTCCCTAGCATTGCGGCCTTTGAGACTAAATTCTATAAGTTTTCGTCTGCCCTTGCGCGAAGTGATTCCTTTGCCAGTTGCTTCCTAAAAGTCAGCATTCGCATTTGAAGACGTTTTACTCCTGTCAGCCGGCTATGCCCTTTTCATAAGCTATCCTGTCTTGATGTCGTACACCTTTTTCGGCCTTTTCCTGAACGGTTTTTAAAAAACTTCGTCTCCATAGCTGTACCTTTTGATAGCACTTTTCACAGCATTCTTTGAATACCTTACTTTTTTAGCAATTTTATATTGAGAATGACCCTGTTAAACAATACAGCAATATGAGCACTTCCTTTCTCAGAAATTTTCTTGTTTAGTTACATTTCTTTTTAACAAGATGTGCTAAATAGCAAAACAATAAAAAATTTTGGTTCTGCAAAGGAAGAGTAATTAAATGTGGAGGAGTTTCTCAGACAACTTAGAGCAATTTTATGACTGCCGCAACTAAATTAACTGATTTATGCAGGATTATACTAAAAACTCACCTAACTTTGTTATTCAGTATGTAATTTTGAAACGATACAACCATCGGACATCACCTACACAAGTAAAATCTATTCAGATATATCATAAAACAAACTATATATATATATATATATTCCTGGGGTGTCTCATACAACTAACCATGGCTGCATATAGATCTAAATATGTATAGCAGGATCATATATAGTAACATTTAGCATCCTAACTAATATTTTCTGACCCTGCAAGATTACTTGGATTACATTTTTATGTGTATATAATTGAAGTGAAAGCATAACATTTTAAACTATCTTTCTGCTTGCTATTTGAGGAAATTAATATTACGTAGTGCATCTCCTCTACCAGTAACGCTATATAATACTAACATTTTAAAAATAGACTTCATGATATCTCGAGGAAAGTTAAGATTTCTGGAACCTAAAGGTTTCGAAATACCTTATAATAGTTCGAAATTCATAGAAACTAGAACACGAGACATCGTGTTAGTACGGTTTTTTCAACCTCCTTAAATAGTCGCGCTATCGGGCGAGTCTGCAGCTACCGCGGCAGCGTTACCGTATTTTCCCATTATAATTTTAAAAAAATCATCTGAAATTCAATGATGGCATTAAAGATAGTTGCACTGTTCAACACTTTCGCCCCTAAGATGCTTGGCATTGCTATAGAGATCAATATTTCAATTTAATATGAATTATATCGTTCTCTGGTGTTCTACTGCAAGTTAATTGCTGGCTTTAACTCATTTATAATATATTAAGAGCGAAAAGGCGTAGCGTGTGCCCAGAAAATATTAGAGAAACCCTGACTTAATTAGTTTTTCCTTTCAGAAACGGCCTTATCTTTTCTACATAGATCATGTCCAGCAGAATTTCATCCAATTATATCGACACCACCTTCGGGAGTTTACCTCTCTGCCAGCTGCCAAGAAATGAAGGTAACATTTGATTAAAATTCTACCCTCGTTTTCTATTAAACATTTCATCTGGGAGTTTTAAATGATCGCTCCGGCCCAAAGGGTCAATTGAGGATTTTATTCTGTCAGCATTAAAATGTGGAGTCACTTGGCGTACTGAAGTGCATGAGCTTTTGTGTCGTTCTCTTGTCTGCGACGCACCACTTAATTGTGGTCGTTAGGCCGACAGTCTTACTATAGAGACCAACACGCGTACGAGTGTACACCTTCATGATTATTCTATGCAGAATGTATGCCTTCCACTTCCTTGAAAGTTGCTTTATCAAAATAAACGAGTAAAGTAACCGTATCCACTGTACTATTCAATTTTGGTTGCATGGTTGATGCCAGTGTTTCCCGAACGCGATATCCCCATGAACCTCCTGTGGATGTCAGGGGTCTCTACAATCTGCCAGCTTGTCCAGATATGATCTGGGCCTCGTGAAAGAGCAAGTCCGCTATAGTATAATTTTAAAATGTTAGCAACAGATTCGGTTTTATCAAAAAATACTTGATTATTATAGCTTTCAAAAATGCTTCACGAATCCATGGAATAGACCCACGCACCCTAACAGACTTATGGAACGCTTATACAAATCCTTTAACCCAGTACCTATATATATAGGGATTCCCCATAAGAATAGTCGAATGTCGTAGGAATAGCGTTATTCGAACCCCTCGTTTATGAAGCACATTGGTCCCTACAGGGTTTACCCTTAAATGCTTGGCGTACCATAAACTTTTTAAAGTTATTCCTACTGGAATTTTATATTAAACTAGTGGACCCGTGCGTGAAGAATTCACGCAATAACCTATACGTTTGCCTAATGCCTCTAGGCCGGTGCGGAATCTCCTCTTCTCTTATTTGCTTCCTAATTTTCTTCTTTTCTT
>LQNS02015105.1:25662522-25675679 GCA_001587735.2 Parhyale hawaiensis
CCAGCGAAGTCGGGCGCGACGTTGCCGCGCATAAAGGGGCGCTTTCAAATATTCACTCCCCGCACGAACCGTGCGAACTTTATTGTGGCATGGGAGGTCCCAGGGCTTTTCCCCAGTTTCAGATGCTGTTAATCTTTTTGTTCACCCTTCATTACTGGAACCATATACAGCTGCACCATGTCATTTCACATTACTACCTAGGAATACTACTCAACTTTGTAGTTGCCTACGTTATATCGCTTCATTGTTGCCTATATTACATCACTTAATAGTTGCCTAAGTTGAATTACGTCAGATTTGCCTAAGTTGCATGATAACATGGTTGTTCCCTACACTACATCACGTTATGGTTGTCTACGTTACATCACTTCATGTTGTGCACTTAGAACGGAAATAATAGCTTTAGCCCAAAATTGACCATATCTCATTTTTTAGCGATCATATGTTTATAAAATTTGCAGGGAAATCGTGACATCTTATGGCAACGCTGCTGAGCTTGTTTACATTTTGCTGTGTCTCCTGATTGACAACTCTTTGTATTTATTCTGTTATTGAGGTGAACGACAATAAGCGCTTGTGCTAAAATGGGACATGAAAATGCTCTAACTAACGATGTGAAAGAAATTATCATCAAAGAAACTACTGAAGGCTCCTATCTTGATGTTATTGCCCGAAAAAAAGAATAAGATGCCATATTGACACAGTGACAAGATTCTTGAAGGACCCTTCACCGCGGAAAAGACGATCAGATGCTGGGCATTGAAGGACTGTGACTGCTAGAGACATGGGAAATGTGGTCGTCAGCTGCGTAAAAGACATGGCAAACAAGTAAATCAATTTCTATGGCTGCTGGGCTTCCTGAAGTGCAGAAAACCACTAGAAATGACATCCTTCACTCCATTGCTTCTGACAAATCCCCTCTGAAATTTCCTCCTCTGACCCCACGACATAATATTTTGATGTTGGAATGGGCAGAGAAATACAGGAAGTTCAACGTAAATCATGTTCTTTTCACCGACGTCACCCGGGCAACCCTTGATGGACCTGATGGGTGGAGTAAGGGTTGGGTGATACCTGGAGGAGAGTGTCATCAACACGTAACACGTCGAAAACAGGGAGGTGGTGTTATGATATGGGCTAGTATCATAGGGAATCGACTTGTAGGTCTGGTAAGAGTATCTGATGGCGTGAAAATTACACCTGCATCATATTGTGACATGTTAAAGGATGTCTTGGTCCCATGGATGGATGACATATCCCTTTTCTTGCTTCGAAACTTGATTTTCATGCATGATAATGCGCCTCCTGACTCTGCCCGTACTACCACAGCATTTCTGGACTCTTTGGGATTCCATGGAAAGACACTGATGGTTTGGTTACCATGCTCATCTGATCTAAACCCAATTGAAAATTTCTGGGCTCTCTGAAAAGGGAAATTTACGCAGATGGAAGGCAGTACAACTCAAAATCTGTCTTGTTGGATGCTGTTGCTGCAGCTACAAGGCCAGTTCAACCGTTTGCAATAAAGAAACTAAATAGCTGCATGGATTCAAGGATTATTGAAGTAAGTTATTAAGCGTCATTAGGGTCATGTTGGCAAATAAGACTTTTTCCAGTCATTGTAAACTCTTGATTGATGATTTCTAGTTTTATACATATTTTTCACATTTGTGTTGTTTAATTTTGCACTTTTGGTGACATAAAACTGTGAATATTTTGTTTTTTAGTCAGAAAAGCCATTACCGCCGTTCAGTGAAATTAGTAAGATTGACAAAAAACAAAATTTTTCTAGAACCAGCACGATAAGTCGTGTGAAAATTTAGACATTATAAGCATCATAAGCTTTACATTCTGTGAAATTTTCACTACAATTTATAGCCAAATAATCGAGATATAGTCAATTCTGCGATAAAGCTATGATTTCCGTTCGAAGTGTACCTATATTTTACTGGTACATCTCATCATGGTTGCCTACATTACATGATTTAATAGGTTACTATGTTGAATCTTTTCATAGTTGCCTACATTGCATAATTTAGTGAACGACTATTTTACATCACTTCATGGTTGTCTACATTACATGAATTACATAACATATAATGTATAATTTAATAAATAACAATATTAAGTACATCACTTCATGGTTGCCGGAGTTAAATTACTTCATGGTTGCCGGGGTTAAATTACTTCGTGGTTGCCTACATTGCATCACTTCATGGCTGCCAAAGCTATATCACTTCACAGGTGCCGATGCTAGATCACTTTAGGCCTGCCAATTCTACATTATTTCACTGTTGCCAATGCTAGATTATTTCACGGCTCCAAATACTGTATCACTTCACGGCTACCAATGCTGTATCACTTCACAGCTACCAATGCTCTATCACTTCACGGCTATCAATGCTGTATCACTTCACGGCTACCAATGCTGCTGCCGTATCACTTCACCGCTACAATGCTGCATCATTGCACTGCTGTCAATGCTACATCACTTCATGGCGGTCAGTGCTTCATCATTCAGATCACTTCACGACCGCCAATGCTAGATCACTTGACTACTTCCAATGCTAGATCACTTAATTGCTTCCAGGGCTTTATAACTTGATGACTGCAAGTTGCTCCAACCACCTTTCAGCTCTGTTATTTGATCTGATTATCTCGCTTAGCTCGTAGATATACAAAATAAATTTCATTAACAGTTTACTTGGAATTTCATTACAAATCGAGCATACCACGAATTTGAGAAGTTTCTGTTCTACAAAATGAGACTGGTTATTTTACTAACTATTGCGATATGGTTTTACTCTTGCAAATATCAAAAGATGTCATGAACAGTTGCTCTACGTAATTACACAAGCTTTAATATAGTTGTAAATTTTTTTACGTACCGATACAGAAGTTTTAGAAGTACCATGTACAGGTTTGCCTGTCATTACTGAATGTAAAAGAATTAAGTCAAATAGCCTAAACAAAGTATGAAAAAGTAATGGGAGAACATATAAAAATACGTCTGCAGCACTGTGCAGTCAGGCCCAATTGCGGGACCAAAATCTGCCTAAAGGGCCAGTCCAGTCAATGCATGGTGTGGTCTATAAAATATTTAAATGTGCGTACTAAAGACTGTGATCTCGTGCAGCAGAATACTGCTAACAGCTATAATTGCAATAGCGCAATGCATCATAAAACATCAGGTGTTTCATTTGCGTGCATAAAAAAAAATGACTACAAAGTCTTAAACATTAAGAGCTTCGTTACGGCTCAGCAATGTTTAAAAAATATTCTCGCTAATCATTTCTTCATACAGCGTTCAATTCGCTCAATAAAAGTTGCTCTTTATTTCTTTATAAAAGGTATAATTGAATTGATTACGTTGCGCACACTGTTGCTCGCTCACCTCTTTCAATATTCTTCACTTGTAACAACCGGGCTACTGCTATGATACGTCTACGTCCTTGGCAGAAGTCTACCTAGGTGATCAGGAATAGTCATTTGTTGCGCCGCTTACACTAGTACTTTCATAATTTATTATTGCTCTGCAACTCTCAGAGGCTGTGAAAGTTTGCTGTCGTTTTCGATTTTTCTTTTCTTCGACGCGGTCCTGGAAAAAGTTTCAGTGATAATTTTCTTCTGTCCTTACAAACAAAGAAAACATCATTAATTCTATTTTGCCTTTGACGACAGAAAAATAATAATTTTCTCTTGCCCTTTAAAACTGAACAAGGCAATATACCTATTCCGTTTTCTTCTGACATCGGGAACAAGGAAAAAACTTCATCTTTTGTGGCGGTAGAAAACCCCAGATGCTTTCCTGAATGCTTCTATTTCATCAAGTAGCTTGTATTATTTTCATCATCTTCAACAGTCACCCTCTGCTCAGCTGAATTACTTACTCAAAACTTTACTTTGAAAAATGAGAGAGAAACTTTCGTCAAAGGTTTAAGAGATCACAGGCCGATGTAATGAAACTTTTCTTCAAAAAATATTTGTTGAACCGATGTTTTGTGAGAGCTGCAGGGCGCTCGCTCGATTAAGCGAGCTTTTGGCCGTAGTAAAGTGAAAGCTGAATTTTCAACTTCCTTTTCAATATTTTTTATTATGTAGAAGCTGTAGAAAAGTATATCAGTTGTTGATACAATTAAAAGCACAAAATCAGATTATAATTATTTTTTCAACTGAAACTTTTGAATTTTAGTTTTCTCATTGCAGCTTACGCAAAAATATAACTCAAGTTTTACTGCGTTTTTAACATGGAAAATGAGGTTAAGTTTGAATATATGACCACTTATTTTAATATTTTTCAGAATATTCCACGTCAACTGAAGCCAGTTTTATTATTTAATTGCCTCCGCCATGGAGGCTATTTTTGAGTTTATCTTTTTGTTTGTCTCTTTTTAGCCTATGTCTGTCTCTCTCTTTCTGTCTGGCTCTCACCAAGATAACTCGAAACGTTATGGATGCAGTTTACGAAAGTTACAGGAATTGTTATGCATGATAGGGAGAACAGATGATTAACTTTTGGTGAAGATCCGTTAAACTTTTTTTTTGTTTCTTTGTTTGTTTGTCTGCCTCTTTTTTTTTCTTCTTGGGAGCGTAACTAAAAAATATGGACAGATTTCATGAAATTTATAGGAATTGTTGGAGATGATGCTAGAAGCAAATGATCAAATTTGATATTAATCTGTTTGTCCATTTGTATGTGTGTTTGTTTCTATGTTTGTTTTCATGTTTGCAGTAAGACAACTCAAAAAGTTATGAACGGATCTTCATCAAGTTTGTAGGAATAGTTAGAAACCAGCTTTAAAAATCGTCTTGACATACACTGGGAGAGATATCCTCCTCAGCTAAGAACTCCTCCTCCACGAGTCGCAAGCACTTAACGACCAAAGCTTCCCAGGCCAATTTATGCTGATTTCTTCTCACTTCCACTCCATCTATACATTTAAGCTCCGTATATCAGCGGCAATCGATCATGCTTGGGGGCATTGATGGCGGAGATTCTTCTCCCCCTCTGTTTTTTATTTTCTCTTTCTCTTTTTTTCTCTTTCGTCTTCTGTTTTTCCACCTCTCGTTTCCTCAATCCTCGATATCCTACTAACATAATGGCAATAGCTCAAAGAGGCCGGGGTGTTAGTCCCGGTGTCTCTTTGGGAATGGGCCTCTTGGTTCGTCTACTGCCGCCTATCTAATCTAATCTAATCAAAATTTTGATGTTGATCGGTTTGTTTGTGTTTGACTAATGATTACCAAATGAATGTCAGAACATAACTCAAAAATTTGTGGACGGATATCTATGAAAATTGCAGGTATTATTAGAAATCTCCAAAGGCACAAATGACCAAACTTTGGTGATGATCGCTTATTCCATTGGTGAGTTTGAATGATGTTTGCCTTAGTGTTCGTCAAAACATGACTGAAAAGTTACAGATGTATCCTCAAGAAAATTACAGAAACTGTTTTTCATGTCAAAAGTCACAACTGACCAACTTATGGTGATGATAAAAATTCCTGGTTTCGAGACATACTTCATTTTTTCGATAATATCGCCTTGCTTGGCGGAGGTATGCGCTCTCAACTATTGACACACATTTATTCAATTACACGAATGAAAACTGTAGTAAATCCGCTACCAGACATATGATAATACGTGTATGTATCACCTCGTCCGAACTCTAAAACTTCTAAATGTGGTGAGTCACAAGATATCCAAGGGTAGTATCTATGTTAGTTTTTATTGATTGTTTCAACTGTTGTAGCTTACAAACTCTTGCAACTATTTTTGGTAGGGTGAAATAGTTACCCAGGTTGATTTTTTTGTGTGAAGGTTGTTGTTGTTCTTTAGTATTTTCCACTATTGTATCATAGTGATCGTGCGACGTGTTTTTACCAACCATTGGTCATTTACAGACAATTCATTGCATGGTTAGTGTGCTGATTGGTTTTGATAAGATCTGAATTCTTGAAATTCTTAGCATATAGCAGTAGAATACAGAGCGCAGATGGAGGGACGGACTCGCCAGTGATTGGGTGATGGGCAATGGCTGCTGACCAACTGATTGATAGCACGGCCGCTGGTTCATGCATTCAGTTCTCCAAGTAGTTTTAATAACCGCGGTGTTCCAGGGGATATTGCATCGATGATAATTGGCTGCAGGCTTCGGATTAGGAGAGATTATGCCATTTAAGGCGCACGTCACTTCTCTGCCCTCTCAGGGTGCTAAGGATGATCCATAGCCATGAAATTATTTTAGATTCGCCATCCTATGATATGGGGAGCAGCGACCTCAGGGAGCCGTTGTAATTAAGCTACCTGAGCCAGGCCTCCGGGACGTCTTTTCTTCGTGCCCACTTTACTTCCTACCGCTTCCATACACTTACTAATGTTGCATGCTACTGTTTTCCCTCATCTTTGTCGACTTACTGTTCTCGTGGGCGTTAATCCTGTTTGGGAATACCCTCCTACAGGAGTTCCACCTTTCTACCCACATGCTTTATATGTTTCTTCTATTTTCCTCCATGGAGCGGATTTTCTTGTGGAAACGAGGCCATAATTTTTTTGTGTAATGCTCTCTAAGCTACCGTAGTATTTTCGTACGAGTTGCTAGCTTTTCCTGCGTCAAGTTTTCTTTGTCGTGTTGCGGAGTGTGAGTTTTAGGAGTTTCTGAGTTCAAGTGTAAAGTTATGCTTCGAGATCAAGCTGCCGGCACTCTTATGTATAGAATGTTTTAGAGCTAGCAGTCGCCTGATGAGCAGATATCTTCACACACGACAGTGGTGCATTTGAGGTCTAATTTCACTACATTGGGATTGTCGCGAATTGCCACTGAGTTGATTAATGAGTTCTTATACAGGGGGTTTTAAAAATAGGTGGCATAACTTCAGGACTGTGTTCCCAATGGGTAAATAATGAAAATAGTCCCTATGAACATACGTCCGGAAATGCTTTGTTTCCGAGTTATAGGCCTTCAGAACACGCTCATCCTTTCCATGTGCCTTCAGCAATTGATTTTCGTAGCAGACGGTGTGGGTAGTTCCTGGATTTGTTGCGCTGGTGTATTGTCTAGTTTTTACAACACTGTCGACGTAGTTACGGTAGATTGAGTCGAGTTGGTGGTTGGAGTAGCCGTTGTCAGTGAGTACTTGCTTATTTTTGCAAACAAGTTACACCGCTACTCTAACATTCAATTCGATTCAATCTATACTATAATAAGAGAGCTGTCTGTCAGTCCGTCCGTCTGTCCGAAGCCTTATTTTTCCCCTATCTAATACTGAAGAAAAATTTCCAAGGCACCTAAATTTTCTTTTGCCAAACTGCATCCAGGATACGTGCCCGGGAATTCCCGCGGCTGTGAAGGCCTGGTCACTTGGTTGCTTTTGTGCCCTTGGTGGACAATGTGGACTTGGTGAAGTTCGTGGACTTTGTGGACTTGGTGGATTTGGTGGACTTTATGGGCTTGGTGAATGTGGAAGTATTGTGGAATTTTTCGATGGGATGGTAAGATGTTTTCAAATACATATTTTCATGACTTATTCAACAAAAGGGTTACGTTTGGTGCACTAGTTTTCTATAACAACATCGAGAGTTCCGAGGAAACCAGACAATCACTATCACTACAAGTCCAGGAACCACCCACACCGTCTACTACGAAAAAAATGTCAAAAGCGTACCGTACAGAAGAACGCATTCTGAAAAGCATAATAAGAACCAACACAAGATGCATCGGCTCAGCAATCAGCCTACAATTAAACTATGCATTTAGTGTAATAGGAGTTCATTTATTAGCTCATGGTAATACGAGACAATCCCAATGCAGTTGAACCAAACCTCACATGCACTACTTTCGTTTACGAAGCCATTTGTTCATCAGGAGACTGCAAGCTCCCAAAGGCTTCATACATAAGCATGACGATAATATTATCTTGAAGGATAACTTTACATATGGAATCAGGAGCTCCAAAACGCACGCTCAACTGAACCACAACGCAAGCTTGACCCGGAAAATGCTCGCTACTGCTACAAAAGTATTATAGCAGCAGAAAGACCACCAGCGCTTATCAGTAACAGAATCTCTCCAAATCCAAAGCGTACAGCTAAATTACCAACGAACAATTGACTGGAATACAGTGGCTATTAAAGCTACTCTTGCATGGAGAACTGAATGCATGAGCCAGAGACTGTACCATGCATCAGTTGGTTAGCTGCCCTTGCACATCAACCAATGACAGGCAAGCCCGTCTCTGCGCTTGTGCTTCGTAATCTACTTTTATACGTTACAACTTTTCAAAAATTCATATTTTATCCAAACCATTCAGAGCACGTACCATGCACTTAACCGACTGAAGATAACCAATGGTTGTTCGAAACGTGTTGCATGAAAATCTATAAACTACAACAATGGCGATTGTCTCGGAGCAACAGTAACTCTCGTATAAACACCTCAACACTGGGTAACTACTTCACCTTACCGAAGACAGAAGCAGTGACAGAAGCAGCTGCCCTCAGCAGTGGCGCCAATTAGAAAAAATCAATAAATATATAATAAACCGAACACACATATTTTTAACCAAACATATGTATGCATACCTTTTCTCTCTTATAATTTGCATAACTTGCTTGTTAAATTTATTTCCTCCATCCTCTTTTTCCTGCAAACATTTTTCATCCCTTTTCACGTAGGTACTTATGAATAATATAGGACTGGGCAAATATTAGGTATTGATAAATGAGTGAAAATACTGACCATTGGAGTGTATACGAATTATTTCATTGCTAACAGTAAATACTTCTTTCCGTATGATGTCAATTTCTGAACAAAATGCTTTTCTAATTTTTACCGTAGAAATGCCACAAGTAAATTTTTAAATTCGTGAAACATCAGTTTCCTAATTTGCTTCTGGTTTCACTTAAAGTACGATGGAGGTTTTCAGCTCATCTGACTGAAATTTTCTCAGAATTTACTTTCGTAGAAAATGACAAGTAGTAACCACGAAAATCAAAAGAACGTTATATCAAAATAAATTTCTGCAGTGTAAATTTCATAGGAAGGAACTATGTAGAGTATAGGCTTATGTTCCCACATATTTATTGCAAATTATAAAAATGATGAGAACACAACTTCCCGTTTTCATTTGCTCCTTAATATCATGAACGATTTAAGGAAGAGATTTAAAGCCTTATATATACCGCATAAATGATTGCCCGATGAACTAACTACTGTGCAAAAAAGATCAATGCCGAGTTTCGGAGCGGAGTTAACGTCTTGTTTTCACGAAGGATATTTCATTATGGACTGGATAGACGAAAAATTTATAGCCACCGTTTTGGAAGATACGTGATCGTCATTTCTTTTATTGGTCCTACGTCGTCCATATAACCACCAGTTGACCCTTCCTAATCCAGTGGAACTGTCTGCAATGGAGCACTCATGCGATTTTATCGAGCGATGCTTCTTCTCATTATAGTGACTAAGTTGGAAACGACCCTGGAAAATTTGAGAGACTTGGCCGAGGATAAATTTTGNGTGGCGGAACTGCTTTCCTCAGAGATGAGGGGGGGTGGGGGGTCTCGGGTTATTTGTTCCTTCCGTCAAATTGGCGCCATAGTTCGTAACCCGAGGGCGACTGCGACTACACTTGCTGGTCTGGGGCCAGTGGGCCTATACCCGCAGCACAAACCAGTACATGTGGGTTTCCCAGGTGAGGGTGTTGTCTAAGTTGACTTTACCTTTACCTTTTACCAATGACAGGCAAGCCCGTCTCTGCGCTTGCGCTTCGTAATCTACTTTTATACGCTACCACTTTTCAAAAATTAATATTTTATCCAAACCATTCAGAGCACATACCATACACTTAACCGACTGAAGATAACAAATCATTGTTCGAAACGTGTGTGTTGCATGAAAATCTCTAAACTACAACAATGGCGATTGTCTCGGAACAACAGTAACTCTCATATATACACCTCAACACTGGGCAACTACTTAACCTTATCGAAGACAGAAGCAGCTGTCCTCAGCAGGGCGACAATTAGAAAAATCAGTAAATATATAATAAACCGAACACACATATTTTTAACCAAACACAGCTTTTCTCTCACATAATTTGCATTATTTGCTTGTTGAATTTATTTCCTAAATCCTATTTTTCCTGCAAATATTTTTCATCCCTTTCTACGTATGTACTTATGAATAACTTAGGACTGCGCAAACATTAGGTATTGATAAATGAGTGAAAATACTGACCATTGGAGTGTATACGAATTATTTCATTGCTAACGGTAGATGCTTCTTTCCACATGATGCCAATGTTCTGAACAAAATGTTTTTCTAATTACCGTAGAAATGCCACAAGTAAATTTTGAAATTTTTGAAATATCTGCTTCCTAATTTGCTACTGGTTTCACTTAATATACGATGGAGGTTTTCAGCTCATCTGACTCCAATTTTCTCAGAATTTACTTTCGTAGAAAATGGCAAGTAGGAACCACAAAAATCAAAAGAACATATTTTAGAATAAATATCGGCAGTGTAAATTTCACAGTAAGGAACTATAACCTTATGTTCCCACATTTTTATTGCAAGTTATAAAAATCATCAAAACACAACTTCCCGTTTTCACTTGTTCCTTATCATGAACGATTTAAGGAAAAGATTCAAAGCCTTCTATATACCGCATAAATGATTGCCCGAAAGGAAAAGATTCAAAGCCTTCTATATACCGCATAAATGATTGCCCGAAAGGAAAAGATTCAAAGCCTTCTATATACCGCATAAATGATTGCCCGATGAAGTAACTACTGTGCAAAAAAGATAAATACCGAGTTTCGGAGCGAAGTTAACGTCTTGTTTTCACGAAGGATATTTCACTATGAACTGGAAAGACGAAAAATTTATAGCCACCGTTTTGGAAGATACGTGATCGTCATTTCTTTTATTGGTCCTACGTCGTCCATTTAACCACCAGTTGACCCTTCCTAATCCAGTGGAACTGTCTGCAATGGAGCACTCATGCGATTTTATCGAGCGATGCTTCTTCTCATTATAGTGACTAAGTTGGAAACGACCCTGGAAAATTTGAGAGACTTGGCCGAGGATAAATTTTGCTTCTTTAACTCTCAATTTTGTGATATACCGCTAGAACCAGTCTTAATATTTACATCTTCAAGGCTTTCCAATTTCGTAGAGCAGTCATTAATTTGTGATACCTAGTATTCGGAATTGTAATATACCTACCTTAATACACTCTGTCAGGTTGAGTCATAATCAAGTTCCATCTCCTTCAGTATTTTGTTCGTTAACAAGAGAACAATGAATTGATTCATTCAATAGGATGTTTGCCATTTTTGTCCATTAACAAGCACGTTACTTAATTCATCCGAGGTCAAATTGAGCTGGTTTTGTTTTAAAGACTTTACCCACCTACGTCGTTACTTTTTCCACTTACGACTTTACTAGTGAGTGCATAGAGTTGCAAACGAAGAAGAATATATACATCACGTTGGGCAAGGTCCCGTGAATATGGTAATATGGTAGAGAAAACGAACCTAATTCTATTTTCATTCAGTCGGATTCTTGCACGAAGTGGTCCTTCGTTTACATAATGAGACAGCTTGACTTCTGTTGAATAGTATACATGGCGTATTCTTAATAGAACTTTATGCACGCGTTACATATACTTAGCTGTTGACGATACGATCTGCATTTATTGCCTGATTGCATTCTAATTAAGAACTTCTGCTAAATAATTTTCGAACTGGGCCTTTGCATTGTACTTACAACAAACAAAATACATTCGTGGCTCAACCTAATACGTACAGAATTGTTGTTGTTTCTGCTGGTTTCCACAATGGCGAGTATTGAGCCTATAAGATGTCGTTCTCTAAAGAGCATAAAGGCCATCATGACCGCTATCAGATAATTGCAGAAGTTCGAGGGCAATTTTGCTTATTATTTCAAAAATGACCGCAACTTGCCAACGGTATTTGCATTTGTATGGTTTGCTGAAGCTTTTTTTTAGGAAATATAGAATTTCTCAGCTTTCATATACAAAATATATAAGTTTTGAATACAGATAAGGAAAAACAGATTTTTTTCCTTCACGTAATTCCCAACGAGGCGAATTAAGTTCAATTTTTGATTTATTAGAAAAGTATTATGACAAAGGCATTGATATCTTGTGAGTTAAAAAATAATGACAACCAACTCAGCTACCAGATAAACGATAACTAGACATGTACACTAGCGGGCACAATAAGAGAACGATTTTCATTTTTTGAAAATAAAGGTTAACCATGTAGAGTAGGCTAATGAATCTTTTGATGGGGCCCTAAGGAATGTTTTTAACAAAGTTCCACAAACTATCAGGACAATTATAACTATATTTAATACATAAGAGCAATCTAACTAACAATAACAAAAATTGAACAGTGCAAAATAAGAGAACGATCGTCTCTAAATACAATTTTACAAACGAATAGCATGGAACAATGGTCAATTTTAGGTTTAGAACAATTAGTATGGAGTACTGAAACCTTTATTTTCAATAACTTTAGCACAGCAACGATTACACGACATCACAAGTTTCTTACAAAATTCTGGAGTTATTTTTTTCCATTCCTCTTCAATTTTAGTCCACAGATCCTTTACTGTTCATGGTTGTCGTTCTCTTACATTGTCACTTATAATTTTCCGTAGATTTTCAATTGGACTGAGGTCCGGGCTTTGGGCAGGCACTTCATGATTTCAATATTCTCTTCCGCAAAATATTCCTTCACTTTCTTGGCATTATGGCACGGGGCATTGTCCTGCATAAAAATTGCTGGCTGGTTTGGTGATGATCGTAGAGATGGAATAACATATTGCTGTACAAGCTTGAGATGCACATTAGCATTGACAGTTTCTTTAATGGCCACCAACGGTCCAACTGCTTCAGATGAAGACATGTCCTACACCATTACGCTACCTCCCCGATGCTTTACAGATGCTTTGACACATTTCGGGTTCAGCCTGTCACCTGTTGAACGTCTAACATACCGTCTGCCATCAGATCTAACCAAATTAAATTTACTTTCGTCGCTGAAATGCACTCTTTCCCAATCTTCATCTCTCCAAACGATGTGCCTTTCCGCATATTCAAGTCTTGCTTTCTTATTCTTCTTACTG
>LQNS02015105.1:25744922-25760342 GCA_001587735.2 Parhyale hawaiensis
CACTTCAAAGTCTTTCTGCATACGAAACAGTAGTGCGACACTAAACATTGTAGTGCTACTTTGAAGTGCGTAGTGTCTGGTACCTATTTAGCATACGAACAGGACACTTTGTAGTACGTAGTGCTACTTCGTAGTGCTAGAGCCCTATTTAGCATACGGGCAAATCATCGCACGTCTACTACGATTGCAGCAAGTTTTATTTCGTTTCTATGCATGTCGTGTAAATAGATATTTTGAAATAATTACAATAAAAATAAATACGTACAATTTGAAAAATATCGATCAGAATGGCCTAAACTATCCTTAACAGTCGATAACAACATAGGTATCACCTCTGTCATCGGTCAGCATATGTAAGACCGAGTTTACACGTTACGCATCTCAAGACGTTCGCTCAAACTGGTGGACTCGGCGCGATCAGCTGATGGAAGCAGTTGCCAACGCGCGAGACTGAAGGATGAAGCGTGTCCGTTTTCTGAACGCCCTGCATCATTCAAGTTCAGTAAACAAACCCTATAAATACTGAATTTATCCTCTGTAACGTTCACAGATCATGAGCAAATCGATACATACGGATTTTCGGAGTTACTTTAATGACCAAACTCACAATAATCCAGCACAACACGAACCTAGAAAGCCTAAAAACGTTGTGCCTAAGAATACGAACACCATATTTGTTTTGATAGCTGTGTGCTGATTTCCCTTCTATCAGTTTTTCAGGCTATAAATATTCTAGAAATAGGCTGTTCCTTTCAAAACCAGGCTGTAAGAATATGGTACGAATATAATTTCAAACAGGTAAAGTCGACTTAGACCACACCCTCACCTGGGAAACCCACAGGCACTGGTTTGTGCTGCGGGTGTAGGCCTACTGGCCCCAGATGAGTAAGTGTAGATGCAGTCGACCTCGGGTCACTAAGAACTATGGCGCCAATTTGACGGAAGGAACAAATGACCCGAGACCCCTCCCCCCCACCCCCTCTCATCTCTAAGGAAGGCAGTTCCGCCACGGCGCCATGCATGCACACACAACTGCCGAGTCAGCACATCAAGATTTGCATAGAAACGATGTCATAACTGAACGCGAGGCGTCATTTATCTGAACGAGAGGCACATATACAGGTAAACAGCGACAGAAAAGGTTAACGCACAGCTCGTGTTAGTTTACAGTTTACACGAATGAAGAGCGAACTCGCCCTACAGCCGATGCCACACGCCAGTCAAAAGAACGAGTATCGTCATCTTTTCGTCCGAATGTGTTGACCTGCCCATTAAAATAGCCCACACTGGTAAAGAATCTAGAATAATATTATAGCCTAGCTATATCCCACCAGACATAATGATGTGTCCGAAAGTTAACTAACGGCACTCACTGAGTAAACGGAGCTGACGGTAAATATTTTTGCGCCATTTGTTGGCAATCTCAAAGCTGTGTTTACAAGAGTTCAAAATAACGTTCGGATGAAAATATGACTAGCGTGTGCCATCGATACAACGGCTGCAAACACCACCGAACTTGCAAAAACGCTTGTTTTGGAGCAGATCTTGGCTGGGTAGAAACCTTAGTAGATCTAGTAACATTTCGACACCCTCGATCTTGCTGTGTTAATGTTATGCCAAACTGTTTCTCCATGTCTCAAACCGCCGCCGTTGTTAGGTTATACATGCAGACACTATAAGACCAAGGGCTCACCCTCCTACTTCCGATGGCAATCGCAAACTGTCGATTCATTTGAAATAAAAATAAGCAACGTATAATCTAAGGAACACGGACGAGGATTGCACGACAAATAAGTCCGGAGTGGAACATAAAAGGGGCTGTCCTGCAAACATTCGTTGACATTCGACGTATTGACCTTAAAAGGCCATCTAATTCTAGTCAGGTAGTTCAAACTATGATGCTCACTGCCAGTTAGTTATAGTTAGGAAGTTTAAGCCTCCGTTCCCGACAGGACGATATCACAGAGGAAACAGCAAGGGACATATAGTATGCCAAAAGAAACAGAGAGCCCATGCACGCAGGTGTTCCCGCACAGGATCAACGCGCATGGGAATAGTAAGTCGGAAAAGAAGAGGAAGAACAGAATAAAGCATGGGCAAGTAGGAGTATGAAATTGGGAAGGAAGCAAAGTGGACACGAAAGAGAGACGTCCCAAAGGCCTAGCTAGTGACGGAAGTAACCTACACGGGTGCTCAATGCTATTCAACATTCGTGCTTTAAGTACGTACTTCTCCTCCGACCAAAATTACTATTGTTATATACTCCAATATATGTCGAACGAGAGTTTCAAGTTGGCTCTCGGTTCTAGGGGAACAGCGGAGAAAAAAGAAATAGAAAAAAACGAACAAAGATGGTTGGTAAAATTGAGGGGAAAGGAAGATTTAAAAAAGTGGAGTTGGAAGAAAATGACTTGCCGGTGCAAATTTAATTATAGCCCGCGGAGTATCTGCGAGGATGTATAGTTTTCACCGCATCTGAGTGTGTGTGTGTCGGTCTGTCTGGACTTGATAGTTACGGGCTAAGATGTCGCGACGAACGGGCACTGTTGGTTCTACTATAACAATTAAGTGGGACCTCCCGGGGATGCAACTCCCTGCAATATTTGATGGGCGACTTCAGGGTATGAGAACAGCAACGGGTAAGCTGTATAAAAGTTAACAGAAGTGGCAGAGTGGAGAGGCGTGCTCTGTGACGTCAGTGGTGCCAAGCTATTCTAACACCCACGGTAGCGGCATGCTTATTGCTTACGTTTTGAGCTTAGACTTCTTCTATCGCAGGTTCGAGGCCAACCCCGGCACGCGAGCTTTTTGCTGATCTGGGTGTGCCGACTCGGCAGTGGTGAGTATGAAGAGCGGCCGAGGGGGTACTTGCATTCCTCAGAGATGAGGGGTAGGGAGAGGGGCGTTGAACCTTCCGTCAAAATGGCGCCATAGTTATTGATGACCCGTGGTCGGCTGCAGCCGCACTTACTGATCTGGGGCCAGTGGGCCTATATCCGCAGCACGAAAAGGTGCGTGTGATACGGTGTATTTCCCAGTTGAGGGTGCATTCAAGTTCACTTAACCCTTACACCCTGCACTGCCACATCTATATGGGAAAATTGCTCACTAGAGAAAGACCAGTAACAACTAGCTGCTCAATTGTTTTGAAGCCGCATATATCACAAAATCACAGAAATAAGCTAAGCTCACGCAGCATCGATTCAGACGAAATGGATAGAATTAATTACTTGCAAACACAGTAATTCAACAGTGGAAATTTCGAAAATATTAACTTTGCAGAAGTATGCAGTGAAGGTAGTGCTGAAACGCTTTAGCTTTCCATACATGCAGTGCCAGAAACTCAATGTAGTAGTTTGATATCTGGGACACAATGTCTATACCGCGGCGAACTATTCCTGTGCTTGAACACAGGCTCGTGCGCCACTAGGGTACGAAGTACGTCTCGTTTTAAATTATCAATAATTTTTATCTCGGCTTTTTTGCCGGTAGGCCTCAGGTTATAAGCGAACTCTGATAAGTTCTAAGTAGTCAGTGCGCTACTGACATGAAAAAGGCGCAAGTTGTGCATCTCCAACGCCCGGGCACGGCTGAACACTTTCGCTCAGCTAATCCGCAGAGGGGAAAGAAACGAAAACAAGAAGGTAGAAGTTTAGCGGGCATAGGTCGGACACCTCCAGAAACAGAAGGGAAGTAGGGAGAGCCTACATAACTTTACAAAACTAACCTCGTTAGCAGGAACTGCGGCAAGCTGCAATATCTCCCGCGGAAAAGGCACTTGGGACCCTTGGGTGCGCGAGGCCCAAAATATATTGTGGCAAGGAAAGGGCCCGCCGGAAGATACCCCTGAGGGCGGGTGTTCCCACACAGAATCAACGCGCATAGGCAGAGAAGTCGGAAGAGATGAGGAAAAACGGAGGAAAGTAAGATGAGCAGGAGTATGAAATCAGGAGGAAGCAAAGTGGGCACGAAAGATAGACGTCCTGAAGGCCTAGCTAATGGATAAGGTAACCTACAGGGTCCCCTTAACAAAAGATGGGCGAACCTAACCTAACCGTATGACCTATGCAATGTCCCCTGAGGGGGAACCAAATGGCGACTAACCTAACGCATACTCCAATGTAAGCCACATACCAGACTGAAACCTAAATAGCAGGCCCGCAGTCGTAGTAGTTTCAACTTCACTAGCGCATCGGGGATACAATGTCTACATCGCGCTGAACTATTCCTGAGAATTAACACAGGTTCGTGCGCCACTTGGACGCGAGGTACGTCTCGTTTTAAATAATCAATGATTTTTGTCTCGGCTTATCTGCCGGGAGGTCTCAAAATCTAAGACAATCAATAGCGATCCAAGAAGAATTACTCGGCTTACAGCCGGAACCACAACATTATGCTCAGGCGGCAAGAGATGAAGGACGAAAAGAGAAGTAGACAGAAGAAAGAAGCGCCCGTGCGGGCGGTGCTCTCTGCACGGGCGAAGATAATATCTCCGCAGAAGAAATCAGTCACCTCGATCGGCGGCCCACTTCGCGTGACAGAAATGGAAATTTAGATAACCTACCTAACCTTAAAAATTATTATTATTATTATTATCTTCAGGGTTTTCCCGTCGTATTCGATGCGAGAACGATACAACAGCGATCTATTCATTCGCCAATAATGGCGTTAGTATTCAAGGTATAGTCAAAGTTATATATGTAGACCTAACATTAAAAACTAACCTCGTCAGCAGGAACTGCGGCAAGCTGCAACATCCCCTGCGGAGAAGGCACTAGGGACACTTCGGGTTATGAGGCCCAAATATATTGTGGCAGGAAAAGGGCCCGCCAGAATATAGCCCTGGGGCATATCACGCCCGTACAATTCCAGTTTTAAATGCCTATGTTGTAATTGTGAGCATGGAGAAATAACAACGGCTATTGCAATTGCAGATTTATTAAAAATGCGAACCGTTGGTTTGAGCTACCAGGCATTAACAGGGAAAGCAACGCTCTATCTACGCAATAAACTTAAGAGACTTCATACAGAGGCAAGGTAGGAAGGAAGCGCAGAACGAGCCCCAGCATGAATTGGTCCAGTATTTTGCTACAGAAATATATACAGTAAAAATATCTTCCAAAGTAAGGAGGCGATACCAGTGATGGGTGATGAATTTTCCTGACCAATTTTGCACGTAGTCAAGTGTACGGGCTTCGCGACGACCAAATGATCTCCAAACGTGGTAGCGGAAGCGCCCATTGTATGCAATTTCAGAACATCTTCTTCACATGCCTTTCAGAAGTTCCAAAATGATCAATTTTCAACGGAGTAGAAAAAATGCAGGCATAGTACAACTGCAGTAATACACAACAAAGTGAAAATGTCTACTGTTAATACATAATAATACAAATCACCTCAAAAAAATTACTGAGCATCAGCGATATAAAAAAGTACGTACATTACCAAACCAATAGTCTTGCACCGCCAAAAGAGCAAATAAAAGAACGAGACTTGGGAACCCGTTTGTGAAAATCATTATACTGCGAGACCGCCTGCCTATGCAGTATTAGAATAATAGAAGGTACAACTTGATAAACTTTTGCATTATTGCTATTATTACTATCATTATATACGGTGTTTTATGCCTTCCCAAGCGTGGCAACGGTATTTCATGAGGAGTATTAGGAGACAAGTAATAAATGCTGAAAATCGGGAAACCTACGCATGAATGACCCCTGAACATCCCGCAAGCAGGAAAAAGCAGCACAAAACCAAGACTGGCAACATAGGAAAATTGAGAGTAAGGCCAAGAGATATAATGAGAAAATCGAGAGCCTAAGTGAAGCTATGGTGATCTATGGAGTCCTCCTGGAGGTGCTAGGTATTCATCGTTAATATAGGGAAGGCATGACAACCCATAGAAGATAACGTGAAAATCTCCACGCTAAGCGAGCGTCCAAGACCTTAAAAACAACTGGATTCGGGAGTCGTTGGGGGATACTTCATATGAATTAGTTCATTTACAATAGTTAGGAATTACAATCTAGGTTATACACAATAGCTAAGAGGCGTAAGCGAAGTTGTAGACGATGTCTACGAGTTGCAAGGTGAGATGCATACAATATATATTAGCTCTAATTAAGTTGTATTAATAATTTCCAAGGTTTGCCACCCACATGAAGCAGTGAGGTCGCTGTGAGCCAACACCCTGGACAACCAAAGGGGAAGAATAAGAATCTTACGAACTAATCTTATCGGCAGCAATGGCAGCCAGATGAGATATTCCCTGCGGAGAGGTGCTCGGGATATCTCTTCGGATGGTGGGGCCCAAGCTACGTTGCAGACAATAACGATCAGCCGCAAGCTACATTATAGACACTATTGTATGCGGCAATTATTATTATTATAAATTTTAAGTGGCAAACTAAGTCGGTTGCGTTGAGCAGTAAACCTAAGTTTGCTGCCAAGCAGCTTTGAACATCAACACTACAAATGCTATACGCTGCAGTCATAGGTCTACGGCAAGAACTGTGTAAAATGGAATCCTATACCACCATCAAATGGGGCGTAAATCGTTACACATAAAAGGCACTAGGATCTGCGTAAGGCAAAGCACTGGTCCACTGCGATGAATTTTTCAGCAGCTATTTACTTATTATTATACCGTACTTATGAGCAGTTACAAGGCAATTCATAGCGTGTACATACTGTGCAGTAGGCTAAAATATAAATCGAATCGAATAGTTATGAAATTAGTCTCACCGAAAAATAACAGACAAAACGTAACGTTGGGTCATGAAGGTGATAGAAAGGTTTTACTATGTAACGTTGCCGTAACAAAATTTTCGGCCACCTAAGATGCTGATTAAAACTTAGCATCCGCGGCGACCGAAAATTGCGTTAGGGTACAGTCTGAAGCTATAGCTCGAGTTGGTGCTCGAGAAGATATTGTTACACAGAGAGCGTAAGACTCACTTCACTACAGTGGCTAATTAAAAAGAAGCACAATTACGAGACAGTTGATCTAGCAAAATACGGAATGCATGGACAGATGACCGCCACCGCGGAGAGCGATTCAGCAACGGAGCTCGTCAGTAGTAGTTGGAAAACTAAAAGTGGACACAAAGTAAAGACGTCTTCTAGGCCTAGTACAGCAATCACTCTATGTGGATTTCCCAAGAGGTATAACTCACCCCAACATAGGTAAGATGGGTTACTCGGGATCTCTAAATTTCCATTCTAATGCGCGAACACCTATATGCATGAGTTCCACATTTCTCTTGACATACTATAGAGCAGTTACTTTTCCTATCTTTAGTGGCCATTCTAGTGATAAAGAAGGCTTACACTTTTTAATATAATATTACCAATGATGAACAATATGTAAATAACATTCTATATGTCGCTTGAGATTTCTATAACAACTATATCGAAAAGTTTAAGCCTTCATTCTTCACCCTAATGGCGACCAAATAGAGCAAGAAACAAGGGATGGACATAGAGTGCCTTGACTCACAGGCTCGGCCTTAAGTGCTGACAGGTGTGCTGGCCTCGACCTGCTACGTTGAATTTCAGGCGCTGACAATCGGTTACGACTGAGACCTCAACCTTCAATTTAGCTGGGTAAGATGGAGTTTCCAGGCGGCTCCACGTCATGATGTTGCTTCGAACACTTGCAACACGATTCATAGAGACGAAGCCAACGCTCCTGTCCGAAGCTCCAGACAAGTCAAACCTCAAAGTCCTAATTTAGCCTGTCAATCGAAGGCGTCTACTGACTGCAACGAGCAACGTGGAACCCATGTACGAGGGTGATATTACATCGGATCAGTGTGCGTGGGAACAGTAGGACGAAAAGGAAGGACATCACAAATCATCACTAGTATTATTATTATTACTACTAAATGATTAGTTTAACCATGGTATCCACGGAGTAATAATAATGGGAGGACTAGACATCAAGTGATCGAAAAATCGTGACGTCACAGCCCGGGCGGCGCTCCACCCTGTGACGTCATTACGGACCACGCGCGCTGTAAGTTAGAAGTAGAAGCACAGCTTTCTACCCAGTGAGGCTGATATCTAATCATATATTAACGTTAAAAATGTAACGTTGGTGACATTGTGCTGACAGGCATTTCAACCTTTTTACTCCTGCGCCACCCTTAGGGATATATTTTTTCCTTTGAGCTTCCCTTAGTGTTTTTAAATAAATGTGGTGCCACAACACTACCAAACTAACCAAATAAATTCAAACTAGAGCACTCAGAGAGCGTATGCCTCCGCCAAGCAAGGCAACGGTAACGAGGCGTTCAAATTGGCTCTGAAACCATGATTTTCTTTGCTACAATACCAAAATCTATTTGTACTTTTTGATAGTACAGTGGCCGCTAAAACAGAGATTACCCCCATGTCGCAAAAACAAAATTCACCCCTGTGCCGCAAAAATAAAGTTTACCCCTACGTCGCAAAGATAAAGTTATCGTATAATTCGCCAATAACTTTACTTTTGCATTCCCCGCCACATGAAAGTTGGGTGATATGACGTGTGTTACTTCACCTCGTAAAACACAATACCCAGCAACACAGTCAGTTTGTGATCCATTAGAGCTCGAGCAGAGTACCGTACACATACACTACGCTGGTGCAAGGGGCTTTACTTTGCTTTTTCACTTATTTGGCACCATGCCAAAAACCACCACGGCAACACAATGGGTCAAAAGAAGCTCAGCACTGAAAAAAAAAAAAAAGAATCGGGCACTTACTCTTATCGAGCACGGAGTACCGGTGAGCTGCGTAGCTGTCGAACCGAATGTCAGTCAGGTGTCCCCCTTCAAGCTCAAAAAAAAAAAAAAAACTGCTGTGCTACCTGCCGGGACCACATCGCCACGTTAAGCGAGACGTGGGCGCAAAAGAAAAAACAGCAAGCTTCACCTCTTTTACCAACACTTTGTCAGTCCTAGCTGTTGTCTTTCTCTTGCACCCACATTCCCCTTTGCGTAGCGGTATGGACCTGGCAGGTAGGGCGGCAGCTGATTTTTCAAGCTTGGAGTGGGACACTCTGCTGACATTCAGTTCGACAGCTACGCGCCTCACCGGCACTCCCTGCTCGATTAGGGTGAAGGCTCAATTCTTTTCTTCAGTGGTAAACTTCTTCCGATCCATTGTGATGCCGTGGTGTTTTTTTCTGCGGTGCCAAAATAAGTGAAAGGTAGGAAAGTAGAGGCCCGTGTAGCGGCCCGGGGGTGTAGCGACACACGTCATACTACCCCTCTCTCTCTCTCCTCTCATAGGGTGAGGAATGTGAAAACATCTCGCGAATTATGCAATAACTTTGTTTTTGTGGCACTGGGGTAAACTTTGTTTTATGGTGACTGTTTTAACATTTTCTGCAATCTTCTTGAAGATTCGTTAATAACATTTTGAGTTATGTTGCTAACAAACCTTATGACATTATTATTAGATTCAGTGTTTAACCACCCTAGACGCAGCTAGGCGATTCAAGAGTGAAGCTCAACCGAAAATAATATTAAGCTTTACATCAGTAGGAATATTTTATCTCAGCATTCCTGCCGGAAAAACTCGGTTGGCTCAGTGCGCTACTACTGGCGAGAAAAAAAAAGGCGCAAATAATAGAAAAAGACACTCGAGTGGATGGCTCCTTTTGTGGCCTTCCACACGAGAGAGATCAGAGGTGTCCCGCGTACTAGGTCGGCTGTCTCGATCGACAGCCCACTCAACGAAACAGAAGGGAAATGTAGAGAAGTTGCCTAACTTTACAAAACTAACCTCGTCAGCAGGAACTGCGGCCAGGTGCAGCATCTCCTGCGGAGAAGGCACTCGGGACCCTCGGGTGCGTGATGCCCAAACATATTGTGGCAGGGAATTGGCCCGCTGCAATATGCCCCTGAGGGCAAACCTTGTGACAAACACACAAACGGACCAACAAACCTGCATCAAAATTTATTACCTCGGGCTTGACTGTCGGTATGTTATTCTCTTTGTCTGTCTGTCAACAAGTCAAAAAGTTATGGACGGATTTGGATGAAATTTACAGTCATTGTTAAGTATGTTAGGTGAAACAGATTATTAACTTCTGGTGAATATCTGTCTGATTTGCTATTTGTTTGTTTTCCAGGTTCAGTAGAAGTAGAATCAGAGAGTAACAATAACACGAAAATTCTAGTAAAAGCGTCTAGATGATTGCAATTATTGATACCTGTCAGTGCAATGTTACCTACGTTACATATTCAACGTTAATACCTATATGATTAGACATCAGCTTCACTGGGTAGAAAGCTGTGTTCTTAATTTTAACTTAGAGCGCGCGTGGTCCGTAATGACTTCACAGGCTAGAGTGCCGCTCAGGCTGTGAGGTCACGATTTTTCGATCAGCGGATGTCTGCTCCTCTCGTTATTATTACTCCCTGACCGTATCCGCTTGAAGGCGATCTGTACAGTGATGCAGGTCGGTCAGGAGGCTCGAGTTGGAATATCCTATCTCGACATCGGTTCTCCTCTGCCATACAGCAAAAGTTGGCTCAGTGCGCTACTACTGGCGAGCAAATCAGGCGCAATCTATAGAAGAAACACTTGTGAGCAGGGTCCTTTCCGTGGTCCCCCACACGGGAGCAGGCAGGAGCCCCATGGTATGAGCCGCTTACTCCTATTCGGCGACCCACCTCGCGGAGGAGAAGGGAAGTATAGAGAACCTACCTAGCTACACAAACTAAACTCGTCAGCAGGAGTTTCAGCCAGCTGCGAACAGCCCCAGGATAAATACCCTTGAGAGCAATGAGCAGTAGTAAGAAAATGGCAGGAAGCAAAGTGTGAAGAAAACAATAATGTAACGAAACTTAAGGCAAAACTAACCAATGGGGTGTCCTGAGTCCTAACACCTCACGTGATAGGTTGGGCAAACCTACCTAACACCGAGAGAAATGGCAGGTTTGAAATAAATGCACTCTACTTAAGAAAAATTTGTGGTGGTAGTAAGCTGCGATACATTAAAATCTAGTACAGACAAGCACCACTGTCATTTGATCACTAGCAATGTTTTCAAAACTTTGGATTAAGGATTAGTAGTAGCTATTTAGTACAAGAAAAAATACAATACATATGCACGAAAAAAATATTTACAGCGATAAGCATTGGCACATGAACGGTTACCAGCACTTTTTATGACAGAGGCTGGGAGCCTCTGTCCCAGCAATACCAGCCAAACTCTCACAATAATGTTATGTAACCAACATACATGTCTCCCCATCACCGTAAAACCTCGGCACATTTTACTCCTCCTCACGTATAGTTTATTCAGTAAGAAATTGGAACAAGCATGACAGTTTTGCTAATCTATGTAATACTTTGGTACTTGATGGCTATAGCTGGAATAATTTGGAATGGTCCAATTATATAACTGTAGAGAAGAGGTAAGTTTAATCCCTGGTTATATTAAATGCACTAATAAAATTATTCACTCATGCTATAACCAGGAAACAACTTAGAGCACTCCGGAAGTTGAGCAATTTATTTGAAACCAACAGTCAGAAACTTCGACGCATTAATAAAATGAAACACCAGTGCTTTAAAGAGGAGATTGGCTTAAAGAAAAATTACAGTTCACATCTACCTTTTTTGTATAAATGGAGCTGGGTAACAGTGGAAAAATCATAAGCTAGAAAGGTATGAATCTCTGGTAACATCTGTAGAATTGGCGACCGAATTTGCTGTACACAGAATTCTACATGCTTACATAAAGTTCCAAATGCGACTGGCACTGCGCGAATACAACATCTCTAAGAAAGCATCAGCATAAACATAGTTCAGACTACTTTCAGTGTTAGCCGATATAACTTTGCGTCAAATAAAAAAGACTTCGATTAGAAGTGCTTCTCTTAATGCCTGTGACGCACGTTCACTCGAGACAATGCACTCAACTTACGCTGCTAGCCTCCCTATATCAATACTAAGCCGCTTCAAGAAAAGAAAAAGAAGGGACACAGAGAATGATAAAGTAGGTAATGGCTGGGACAGTCTCCGGGCACCAAATTTGTAGCAGCATTGTCGCTGAATGTTGCCAAGTGTCAAGGAATAAGAACTCCAGAAGAAAAGATGGATACCTAAGCAAAGTCTCATCTTCAGCATGGGTTATTACAGTGGCCAGTCACAATTTACCTCCATCAGAAGTAAAGTAAGCTTACTGAATACGTCCAGTCGGTCAAATTCTGGCAAATGTTGCTGACACACACAGTATAGCTAGAGTGTCAATTTTAAAACAAGAATCACTATTCTTATCATTGTGATTATATGAGAATGGAAACAGCAGGTACAGTTTCATTGTCCATGGTGGGTAATAGCCAACGTAAGTCAGCGCTATCACCTTTCATGAAGTAAAACTCACGGCACAAGCAAAAATTGTGCTATTCCTATTGGAAATAATAATTTTAATCAAGATTTACCGGCTCAAGCTTCTATGAGTTCATTGACAGCGTACCAGGGTTGTCCACTATCGTGAGCAACGTTAGTAGCTATTGAGCTACGTACGTACTACAACGGTTCGGTAAATTCAAGAGTTCTACAGTAAACAAGTCCCACTTAATCAGATTTTGAAGACGCACATCCCTATAAAGGGACTGAATGTTAGCTTAGGCCTCCCAAATAGCAATTGGACTAACCAGACTATTAACGCTTCTGCGGTCAGGCCTAAAAGCACCTTAAGTCTCCAGAAGTCTTTTGGCACTCCCACACTAATATAAAAGCCTCTCTATTCTCTACAAGAGATTTATGAGAGGAAGAGGAAATATATTGTGCGTCAATAAAAAAGTGGAGCTAATTGCAAGACAGATTACTGGGCATGGAAACTGCACGTTATTCCAGCTGCTCATAGCGTTATTTACTGGAGAATGTATCTGCCTACGAGGTGTTTACAGCATCCATCCCTTAATTTGCATTGAAGGTGTCGACAATTTACTGGGGACACTTCTACAACACAGCTAAGACCGACAGGAGAACTTCAGTGGCTACGTATATCCAAAGGTTCAGAACAAGACTTGCTCCAATTCACTGCGTCACGATGCGGTTTCGAAGTGTGCCTACCAGGCTACCACTAGCTAAAAGTCTAAAAGTATTCTCGGTGTGTGTACATTTCTGTGAGTGGGCAAGTCTATTAAATAAAATCACGGCAGCAGCAGCTGCGTTCCATTTCACCGCGTCACCGTGCTGTTAGCCGCTCCGTCGCCGCTGGTGCAGGTGGTATTCATGGTGGCATTGACGTTGAGGCGACTGCGAGACGACCGAAGTCTGCTGTCGGTGGCAAATTTTGGTGACAAGGGGAGGGTGGCGGGCTTATCGCTGGGCTGCACCTGCATGGGTTTGTACTGAGGCACAGGCTTCGCTTTGTGAACATTGCACTTGCGTTCCTTAGCGATGAGGGCGGCCTCTTCCGCAGCTCGCTGCTCTTCCTCCTGAAAAACAAGCCATGCTTTGAAGGATCGGAAGTTCGAAAGGGTTTCTTTCACTGGCCACAAAGATACAACAGGTCGAGGTACTCGTGAGAAACGATGGTGGTTGAATGGGTATAGCCCTTCGGGATGTCCATCCTCAGAGAAAAACTAACCCGAAAAGGCTCAGTTTCCTGGGGGTAGGACAATTTGTTCACGAGTTTTAACAATCTTGACGGAATTCGAACAAGGCAGGGTTCAAGGTTAGTAAGGAGGTTTGCTAGCGAAGCGATTTCTAAGCCGCATCGCTCCGAAGGTCAAATATTTTGTCTCAGCATTTTTGCCGGAAGGTCGAAACTGACGGCGAACTCACATAAGTGAGCTCTGTGTCTCAAATTTATAAATCACGTGCGTCTCTCACCCTACACGTCTGGGTTGAGCGAATCTCCTCAGCTGAGCGACACCGGGCAAGAGACGAAAAACGAAAAGAGAAGAAAACAGGAGAGAGAAATGCCTATGCGGACGGTCCCTTCCGTGGCCCCCGCACGGGAGAAGGTAAGGGTCCCGCGGGAAAAGATCGGCCACCTCGATCGGTGGCCTTCATCGCGGAACAGAAGGGGAAGTATTGAGAGCCTACCTAACTACAGAACTAACCTCGTCAGCAGGAACTGCGGTAAGCTGCAACACCCCCTGCAGAGAAGGCACTAGGGAACTTTGGGGTTGTGAGGCTCAAGTATATTGAGGCAGGGAAAGGGCCCGCTAGAATATACTCCTGAGGGCTAAGGCAGGGTATTAACTAAGCAGTAAACAATATTAACAGCAGTGTGTTTTATGCCGAGGGCACACTACACGATCGCACGTGCAATTTAATGCGATGATGTGTAGCTCGCAAAAAGTCCCTGATGCAAATGTGAAATCAGTAGCATGAGCGACACGCGAGCTGCACATCCTCGCATCATGTTGTGCGTGCGACTGTGAACTGTGGGCCCAGTATAAACAACGGCGTCAAAGGCACAAATATTTTAACTCAAGACATTAACAATAAGGTCGAATGCAACTGCGAACTCACATTAGAGAGCACTGTCTATCTCAAGAGTGGGCAAGCGTTACCTACAGTACCCCTAGCAGGGAAACAGGACGTTAGGGTAACATGTCTAGTAGCCGTCCACTTGACACTAAAAAACTTCCTGTGTGAAAACTAGCCGTGCTAGAAAGCCGTACATAGGCTTAAACTGTAGGCTAAGTAGCCCCGCACCATCCCTCAAAATGACGGGCGAAAAAAAAATAAGCAACAAGAAATGGTGGTGGTTTAATTTTTTATTGTTTTTAGTGAAAAAATGTGAAAAACACCACCATTTCTTTTTGCTCAATTTTTTTCGCCCGTCATTTTCAGGGATGGTGCGGCACTACTTAGCCTACAGTTTAAGCCTATATACGGCTTTCTAGCAGTGCTAGTTTTTACACAGGGTGTTTTTTAGAGTCAAGTGGACGGATACTAGACATATTACCCTACGCATTGCAATGAGATGAAAGAAGAACAGAAAAGAAGATGGGAGAAAGATACACTGGTGCAGAGAGCCCCTTCAGCGGTCAACTATACGGGAATAGGTGGCACTCAAGTTCCTCCCAGGATGCATGAGGCTCACAGATGTTTCGACGTAGGCAAAATCTGCCCAAATATCCACATGAGAAGGTCTTACTTGTATTATTGCTCCTCAACCCAGCATGAAAACCCAACACGGATATCCGCGAAATAAGTTACCTGCCGTTTCTTCGCCAAACGTTCGTCCTCTTTCTGCTTTAGTACCATGTCATACTCTTGCCGATGTTGACTTCTGAGCTCGGTGTTGAGGGCGAAGTTCGAGATCTCAGTGAGGGGCTTGTTGCTGGCATCGGGGACGAACGGGTCCTTGCTGATGACAGTAGCTGCGCGAGCGTGGAAGTGGCGCTGCTCGCGCTCCCTCTCTTCTCGCTCTCGCTCCTGTCAACACTCAACGTT
>LQNS02015105.1:25773101-25786084 GCA_001587735.2 Parhyale hawaiensis
AAGACAGCCGTCCCGAAGGCCTAGCTAATGGCTAAGGTAACCTACACAAACCCCCTGGGGGCGCTACTCCCCATAACATAGGATGGGCGAACCTAACTAACCTAACCCTATGGCCCATCCAATGACCCCTGAGGGGAGATAAGGATGGGTGGGCCTAACCTTATTCTACGGGCTATCATATGCAGCCTGAAGATTGATTGCATGCGCGTGGGAACAAGTCGGAAAAGAAGACAAGCTCAAATCCTCGCCAGTAAAAAAAAAAATTCATTTACGCGAAGTGGGCACGAAGGAAAGACATCCTGAAGGCCTACCAGAGGCTAAGTTACTTTTGAGGTCCCCTCGGGGCACGACTCCCCCAAACAAAGGATGGACGAATTAACTAACCCAACCTTATGGCATTTGTCCCATCCTACATCCCTTGAGTTCTCAGCTGCAAAAAAATCTGATAATCTATACCATGAGAAACAATATTTTTGACTAACTATTTGAGAAGCATTTCTAATGAGCAGGATGACAATACCTCCTGAACTTTCTCCTGCTTGCGCCTGAACATCATCTGATCTCGGGTATCGAAGCTGAAGGGCTTGACTTTGGTGGTGGAGCATCGGTCATTTCTAGGCGGCACCCCGCCGTGTGGTACACAGCCGAGGCTGTCGTCTAGTAGCTCCGCGAAGTTGGCGATACTCGCAGCGGCCAACTCCTGAACATGTAAACGAACATGTCACAAGTTACAATCACGGGCAAGAGGACTTTACCACCAACTTACGCTTTATTGTGTAGTTTCTTGGCCAAAAATTGTTGACAGTGATGCTTGGTGTTGCAAGGCCATCGCTGCTGCTCACTTGGTGTATGTAGGACCGAAGTCTCCAGCACTATTGTAGATAACACAATGGAGTGGGAATAGATTCCACAATACTTAACACTGCCACGTACAATAACAAATAGGGGTCCACATAACTGATCACAATTACAGAGGGACCCCAAATCAATGATTTGCTCACGGTGACGCAAGGAATGCATTTATCAGCAAGAACCGCAAATCCCTCCATGAAGATTAACAGTAATTCAGTCGACAACAATCATTCGAACTCAGAGAAAGCCAAAATAAGTTAAAACAGTCGTACTTGTTGCAACTCGCTGATGGTAACAAATTCGTGGTTTTTATAAATAAATGCACCCAAAGCATCACAATGAATGGCTTGTTTTTAAATCGAAATCTCCACTTCAATGAAATATAGGTACACATTTTCTCAAGTTATTTAAATATTTCTAATATTTACTTGCAAGGAGTGAGCAGTCAAGAAGTATATGCTAGTGAGACGCATAAAACTTTTTAGGTTGAACCTACAACAACTTACGTTCAATGGTATGAAAACAGTTCTCTCTATAGATTCTGTAGCTAATACCACTACCACAGTAACCCAACTCTTCGCCTACAGTAATTAAAAAAAAAAAAAAAAATTATCCTCGACAGGAAACTTGAAAACAAATATGCATCTCAATACCCTGCAAACCTGCGGAACATTTCATTAAGAGCCCACATTTGAAGTTCGCGACTAGCTCAAGACAAGTGATATTCTCAGTCGCGCTGTACGAATCTAAGACACCTTGGCAGCGAAATAAACTCCCGACATTTGGCTGATCCGAAATTTCAAACAGGTTCCCGGCTCGACCCGTAGAATTGTTTCAGGTGTTGACTCTTATATAATTGGCAATAGTTCATAGAGGGCACGGGGCGTAAGTTCCGGTGTCTCTTTGGGAATGGGCCTATTGGTTCGTCTACTGCCGCCTATGTAATCAGTTCTCCTTGAGACGACACGAGCCCCTAAACCACTGGTATAAAGTAGAAGAACACCATTCCAAACAGTGATATTCCTACGAGAAAAGCAGATTAATTCAAGAGAGAACTGGTTAAGTCAAAGACATCTCTCCTCCCAAAGGCACATTTCCCGTAGGTATATTGTAGATGAATGACACCCTGACATGAAGCTCACCTTTTTCGTAGTAGTGATATTAAATGGCTCAGGTTCGGTGACGGGCTTCACAGCAACACTCGCATTCAACTTTGGAGGCTCAAATATTTTGGGGTTGACAGGCCGCGCCTTCACCATGTGCCTGTAAAACCAACGTAGATTATTACCTGGGTGTCAGAGGGGGACACTTTTGGAGACCAAAAATGAGGTTTTCATAGCCCCTGGAGTACCTGCAAGGATGCAAGGTTTTTGCCATGCCTGCGTGCCTATGTACCCGTCCAGACTTGGTGCTGCCCCATCGATTTCCGTTCACAAACATCTGCTGCCCCATACTTCGTTAGCAGGCCGGATTTGGGGGGCGGAGGCTGGGAGATCTCGAGGTGTTTACAACGTCGGGGCTGGTTATTATGTGAGTCAAAGCCAATCGCAGCGGGGAACTAATTTGTCCCAGGAGTCAGATGAAAATGAAGTTGATTTATGAATGGTTGAAGTCACGGGGACTCAGGCCATCCAGATTCTCCAACCCCGTCTATAACATTGCCATATTCCAAGCATCTGCCTCCTTATCTACAGCGTTCACTGCGGCCCATAGAGAGAAGTTACTTAGTATCACCAGCGGGACCAGTTAAAATGTCACGGTTTGTTAATGTACCGTACTCACTTTATAAAACGCAGCAAACATAAGCTAAGCTTTTATAACTCATTTAAGTTTGACCTAATGCAGCTCTTGTAACAGTTAACCCATAATAAAAAGCCATCATTTCATTATGACGAAATGCGCCCAACTTCAAGTCTGCTGTACATGAGAAAGTTTCACCCTACCCTTCCCATTACGGTGCCAGGAATGCAGCTTCGACTTGTCTAATATTACTGTGTTCAATAATAGGGAGCCAGGACAGGTACTGCTAATATCCTACGAGATATAGGTACCTAGCTAGTATATGCCGTTTTTAGTTTTCATCGTTTAGGAGAAAACCTTCAATATCGCTTTCATTAATCGTCTGCATAAAAAATGGACGTTATCTTCGTTTCCAGCAAGCTCGATCTTTATGCTAGAGTTCACTTTTTCTTCCTATTTCTCGAATGAAAGGATGAGACGAATATTTACCGAGGAACTATTTCAGGTGTTGACATAGTAGAAAATTGAATATTAGAACTTCAGTAACTAGCTATAGTCTGGAGTGTTAAGAACGATAACAAAAAGATGGGGGGCAAACTCTGGGGCTATTTTGCAGGATATGCAAGTTTTGAAGCTCGAATGGGAAACACTTTATGATCACAGGGTTCCCACAGCTTCACTGCTAAGTGCTTGTGCTACAGTGCCGATCTGTTCGGGCCTCGTTTGTCGGTACGTGCAGAGTTAAACGAAGTGAGGTGTCATGCGCAGAGGAGCTCCATTCGAGTTACATAAATTGCATTAGTTTGAACAGGTTGCACTAGGTTAGCTTCGGAGTAGGTATCAGGTTAGATGAGGAGCGTTTGCTAAGAGGAACAATATTAGATTAGATAAAGTGTGTGTAGGGTAAAGTGAGTTGCGTTATGTTCGACCAGGGCCACACTTGGCAATCGCACGCACAACGCGACGTGAAGATATGCAGCTCGCACGTCACCCCTATCTACGTTTAGAGTCGGTAGCATAGATACGGTAACATGAACGACATGCGAGCTTCACATCCTCGCTTGAAGCTGTGCATGAACAGAAACTGTTGATATTATTATATTGGGTAGTTTGACCCTCCGTCTCCACAACAATGGCGATCTAACAGAGGAAGAAGCAAGGGACATATAGTATGACGATAGAAATATGGGGAACCCATGCACGAAGGTGTTCCCACACAGGATCAACGCGCATGGGAACAGCATATCAAGAAAGAAGAGGAAGATCAGAATAACGCATGAGCAAGTAGGAGCATGAAAATGGAAGGAAGCAAAGTGGGCAAGAAAGGTATGTCTCGAAGGCCTAGCGAATGGCTAAGGCAAGCTACACGAGCCCAATGGGGTCGCCGCACCCCATAACATAGGATGGACGAATGTAACTAACATAACCCTATGGCCTATAGCCCATCCTATGCTCCCTGAGGGGTGCATGAAACTGAATAGTGTAGTCTCGGCCTCAAACACACGAGATAAGTTGGAGAAATTACACAAAGGAAACTTATAATAACATAGCTTAGGTCTGTCTGTAACACTTAAAAATAGCCAAGCTTTAGGTTTATTATCATTATATTGGTATTGGCCGGCTATTTCTGAAAGTAAGACAATCAACAGCGATCCAAGATGATTTACTCGGCTTACAGCCGGAACCACAGAGATGAAGGACGAAACGAGAAGAAGACAGAAGTGCCCAAGCGGACAGTCCCCTCCGTGGCCCTCCGCACAAGCGAAGGTAAGAGCCCCGCAGAGAAAAGTCGGTCACCTTCAAGTTAACAAGGAATTTCCACAGCTCCCGTTAGTTATAATATAATTATTCTTTATGTTGTTACTTTTGGGCCTCACGGAGCTCCTCCTCCTCCTGTTGCTCTCTGGTGGGGTGGTTGACAGAGCGGCTCCGGGAGCGGGTGTTGAGGTTGGGGGACTGTGGCTTGGTGATGTGTAGGTTACCGCTACTGCTGCCGTGCTTCATTGGCCCCTCTTCTTCTATGGATAGAGTAATAATTAGTTCTCTTCTTATATGCATAGAGTAAATAACTAGCACCTCTGTTGCTGTACAAAGAGAATAAACAATCAGCATCTCTTCTGCTGTACATACACAGGAAATAATTAGCACCTCATCTGCTATACACAGAACAAACAATTAAAATCTTGTACGAACACACAGAGTGAATAATTAACAGCTCTTTTACCTCTCTTCCATACAGACAAGAAATGCTTCAAAGCGAGTAACCAATGCACAGATGAAACGCCACATTTCTAACAAAGTTCAGAAAGAGGAAGGAAGTAGAAGAGATTGTTGGGTATTGAGAATAAAAATGGCACTATAAGCAGAGATATAGCTAGATCACGAAGCAGCTGTAGCTACATTCTTGACAATATTACGCAGGTAGCTACATTTTGCACTATTGATTTCAAAGAGATACGCGGACGAAATAGAAAATTCCACTACGATTAATATCATTATCAAAGTTGTGAAGTCGGCTGGCTTTGCCAAACTAAGACTCGAAGGTCCAGCCACTTCAAGACTCAGACCCCTGGAAACCAAAACTCTCCAAATATGACTCGGCAACACTATAAATTTTTCTTTTACAATGCACTCAGTTCAAGCTTTCGTAACTAATTCATATTTGATCCAAGAGAGGCAGAAGAAAGGATATCGAAAAATATGAGGGACTCAAAAACGAGGATGTATCCACAATTGATCAATGTACATGGAAACAGCTAGTCGAGAAAATGGAAGAGAAGAAAAACAAACATCAATAGCAAGAGTATAAAAATGAAAGGAATAAAGTGGACACTGATGGAAGATATCCTGAAGGCCTAATTAGGGCTAAGGTAACCTTTGAAGAATCTCTAAGGCGCGGCTTCCTACAACATAGCTAGCGGCGATGTCACAACCCAACCCAAAGGCTTACGACCCACCCCGTGCCTCTCATAGGGGCTGCAGTCGTTAAATACATTATGAAATATCAACTCAATTGTTAATATAATACTAGTTACTGCAGACATAATCACAAAATAAAACTCACAAACGTTATTAATAAGTTTTCTGTAAAGCAGCAGTCACAAACTGTATCAATCAGCTACGACGTTGGGCATTATTTGCTAAATTACCTTTTTTTGACTTGGTTCTGAACCTCACTGGAGTTTGGCTGTGGAATTTCATGTTGAGTTCAGCAAGCGACACAAATTTGTTCTTCTGCTGGTCTGAAGCTTCAGCTGCGGCTGATCTCTTGCCTTCGGATAAGTTGAAGGGCTGTGGTTTGGTGGGACCTCGCGGGGCTCGATTTGATGCGCTGGCGTTCTTCTGTGGCAACACCAGACAGTCAGGTCGTTAGTTAGCACTAGCTACAGCACAATAGCACTGAAGGAGGTATATTTAGTAGGTCAGGCAGAGTAAATCCTATGGTCCATTTTATTTCCTCTAAAACACCGTCGTAGCTGCTGTACTTATAATATGCCTAGTCTAAGTTTCCCTAACTACAGCGTACAACATAATCCAAAGAGATGAAATACGCAGAGGCGGGTACCGTCACGGTGTAAGGTACCGTATGTAGGGAGAAATATGGAACTCGTGCCTTAGGGCAGTGATTTCCTTACTTCAGTTTTCTACATCGAGCCCCTGCCATTCAAACGGCCTCAACTCTGTAAAGTTCAGCGGCTGGAAGCCGATTATCGGAAGCACGGGACAATACGTCAAGCATACATTTACTCGCTTAATATACTAATATCACTGCCAATCGTGGAAATCTCCAAGTAGTAGTAGTAGTAGTGCACGATAGTTTAAGCCTCCCTAAATTAGTACTACGCTTTTCTAAGGGAGGAAAAGGAAGAGAAATATAGTGTTGATAGTCACCGGGAACCCTTGCACGAAGTTGTTCCCACACAGGTATGGGAACAGCAAGCTGGGAAAGAAGCGGAAGAACAGACGAAAGTAATATCAGAAGGAGTATGAAATCGGAAGGAAGCAAAGTGGGCACGAAAGACGGAAGTCTCGAAGGCCTAGCTAACGGCGCTGCTCCCCAAAACATAGGATGGGCGAACCTATACTAACCTAACCCTATGCCCCCTGAGGGGAAATCTCTATTACAGTTGCCACTAATCAATTTATTTTACATGCCTCGAAAGTTTGTATACACTGTATGCAATAATTTTATGCTAGATACAGTTATTAAATATTTAGAGTTTTCTCTCATAAAAGACATCAAGGGGTAACAGCGTTAATAAATGCCGGTAATGCTTAAGAAACAAATTGAAGTGAGTACCTACACTGTTATTAAACAGACATGCTCCCACACGTAACGCTAGGAGCAAATAAGCTATCATTTAATATGACCAGTGCAATTAAACCAATTAATACAGTCATAGAAGCTTCAACAGTTATGAACCTGTTGGGAAATTCAAGCGTGAACCAATAGATAGCTATTTATTGCATTGGTTCATACACACCCCCAATGGCAACTACAGTACTGCATAAGAAGGCTCCCACAAGATCAACGAGCATCGGAGCAGCAAGTCGAGAAAGAAAAAGAACAGAGGAAAACATTATCAACAATAGCATGAAACTTGAAGGTAGGAAAGCAGGCTTAACGGCATAGGTCCCAAAGGTACAGCTAGAGCTGAGGTAACCTCTGGGGTCTGAACGGCGGCACTGCACTGTTCAACTCCCAAATTGTATATCTGCAGAGGAGGTGGTTGCCTAATGCGTAATCCCCTCGCTCAGCAAGACACAGCTGCAGCTCACCATCACATGCTACAAGGCCACTCACCGCAGTGTTGCGTAGAGTGCGAGCAAAATCAGCAGCGGAAGACAGTTTTGCAGCAGGCGCGGCTGACGCGGCAGTAGCGCTTTTAAGGCGACTGTCTGTGGCAAATTTGAACTCGACAGGCTTTGTGACGGTGAGGGGCCGGTCCTGGAATAAAAGTGGGATAATTAGTAACTTTAAACGACATTGTAACATTTATAGTAAGGAGGGGGGGGCACTGTTTTCCCATCGGATTCGAAAGCCAAATTTTTTACAGTTTCTAGAAGGGTTAAACTTGCCAAAAAATATTGTCGCAATTTTTTTTAATATTTTGTAAATATTTTCTCTGAATTCCAACAATCTGGCCGAAATCGTGCTAAATACTACCGCACACACATAAAAATGCCAAACATTATTTCTAAAGCATTAAAATATTATGAAACGATAGGTACAATCCTTTCCAAAAAAAAAATTGCTTCAGAAGTGTTAAACAGTAATAATGCCAATGTTCATGCATATTTCTGGCAGTTTTTGGTCTATATTTCGTCTTGATATATGGGACTTCTTCTTTTCCATCATCCTCATCAATTCTCAAGAGTATCAGGTTGCCGTTACAGTAATTTTCCTCAAACAGCTATGAATTAACGGTAGATGTGCTTCTTTAGCTAACCTGCCCAACTCGGGAGGTGTAAGGAAAAGTCGCTCCCAAGCACTTGCAGTCTGTGCAATGCATAGCTACAAGTTCTTCAGTCACTGTCATGAGGTGACTAATGTGTGATGTGCTCTAAAGCAGGAATTCCACCTATGGCACAAATGAAATCAGCTTCTTGGGGATAGTAAAGTTTCCATTCACGAACTCTTGATGGACTCCCGGATCTGTAGTTGGAAGGTCTGCTATCTCTGCAAGGTGGAGTGCAAACAGCCCGGCATATTGATGCATGTAAAGAGAAAAGAAGTGTTGGCAAAAAAGCATCAAGGGATGATAGATGTAGCACGGATGAAAGTGTATATGAGTAGGTATTACTATATTACCATCTCGGCCACGTGGTCAACCTGCTTAAGCTAAGTTCTGACCACCTACCTATCACGATCTCCTTAACCACCTCCCACCCCCTTTCCCCGTCCCCCGGGAAACGTTCATCAACGATAATAAGGCCGATTGGTAGAGCTTCACGGAGCTCACAAAACGTACCTTCCGGGAGCTGCCACTCCCCTCCTCCTGCGCACAGGGTGAGAAATCCTTTAGAAGTGCCCTTCTCAAGACGTCAAAGCGCTGCATAACGGCAGGATGCCGGCGATCTTTCTTTCTTACCCTTTCGGACGAGGCCAGGGCACTGATTCAGGAGCGTGAGCAGCTCCGAACCCGAGACCCCAACCACCCCAACTTTCCAGATCTTGAAGGCCGCACCACGAATGCTTTGACGGCCTGTGCCAGGGAGGCATTGATCGACACAGTCGAACGGTAAGATCATAGAGCTCACCCCTCCCCAGTCCCGACTGTGAAATTTTCTCCGTAGCTTGTCGGGCGAACGTAAATCCGCCGCCCCTAACCAGCCCATCACCTTCGATGGCACTCAGGTGTCATCCGCCCGTGTTGTAGCTACCGGCTTCTGCAAACCACTCCTGGACAATGAGCTCAAAAAAGAATTCGGTTCCTTAGGAGAATTCATAAGCTGCCTCTGGACTATGACCAGGAGATCCTTACTCCTCAGCAAGTAGGTGCCGCCATCCGAGCCTCAAGTAACTCTTCGGCCGTGGGCCCTGATGGGCTGACACCCCTACACATCAAGCATATTGGACCCCACGGTCTCCTGTTCCTGACCACTCTCTTCAATCTCTCTCTGGCGCATGCTAACCTGATGAGCGTCTGGAAGGCAGCCAACATTATCTTCATCCCTAAACCTGGCAAACCACTCTCCGACAGTAAATCCTACCGTCCGAAACCCCTGCTTTATCCAACTGTGAAGATCCTGGAGCGCCTGCTCCTTCCGCTTCTTGCGGAGTCCTTATAAGCGTCCGACTCCCAACACGGGTTAAGATCTATGCGGTCGACTACTTCAGCCCAACTTCCCCCTAGTCCAACATATTGTTCAAGGGTTGAACCAACATCAGCCCCCCACCTGGTCGATAGCTTTTAACAGTGGACTTCTCCAAGGCCTTTGATACGGTCTCCAACCATCACCTGCTAACTAAGATAACGCGATTAGGCTTACCTCACAACCTCATTAGGTGGATCTCTGCCTACCTAGGTTGGCGCCGCGCCTCCTGCCTATGGGCGGATAAATGGCCGCCTTTCCGTCCCATGCACGCAGGAGTCCCCAGGGCTAGGTGATTTCGCCGCTCCTCTTCAACTACTATGTCAAAGAGTTCCCCCGGTTGGTGAGGTCACCTCCTCTTACGCCGACGAAGAGGTGGGCTGGAGAGAGAGAGCCTTAGCCGTCTCCCATTCCAGGACCAATTCCACATTGTTTACGTCAGACTTTCACCAATCTAAGACGGACGCAGCAATCGAGTAGTAGTAATTGTATCAGAAGATTTAAGCCTCCCTAAATAAGTACTAAGCTCTTCAAAGAGAGAAAATGGAAGGTACATATAGTATGTCAATGAAAACGGCGAACCCATGCACGAAGCCGTTCCCGCACAGGATCAACGCGCATGTGAACAGCAAGTCGGAAAAGAAGAGGAGAACAGACAACAGTTAGATCAGTAGGAGTATGAAAGTGGAAGGAAGCAAAGTGGGCACGAAAGACAGACGTCCCAAAGGCCTAGCTAATGGCGAAGGTAACCTACACAAAACCCCTGGGGGCGCTACACCCGATAACATAAGACGGGCGAGCCTAACTAACCTAACTCAATGGCCTATCCTATGCCCCCTGAGGGCCCAGCATTCAAGATAGATGCGTCGGACCTCACCTTGGAGCACAACCTAAAAATCTTGGGTGTGGTGTTTGACCCACACTGTACTTTTGCTGCCCACGTAAAGTAGGTATGTTCTCGACAGATGCTGCTCCCGCCTGCGGATTCTAGCCGCGCTGGCCGGCGCTAGGAGGGGACAACAGAAAGAGACTCTACTACTGACTTATCGGGTCCTCATCAGAAGCGTCATACTTTACGCCGCCCTGGTTTGGTTCCCTAATGTCTAGAACCGCCGTAAGTGTGCTGCAGGCAGTACAGAATGCAGCCCTGTGCATGGTCACCGGATCCCACTTCATGGCTTCAGCGTAACACCCCCACCAGTAAGAGAGTCTAGGGTTGCTGTTGAAGCAGCATCTCCTTAGCACATCGCGGGCACATCATCCTGCCCACGGCACTATCATGGCCCCCTCGGGCCTTCGCCGCATTTGGCACACTCTCCAATCAAAGTTTGGAACTGCCATCGCTCCCCTTCTCACAGTGGGATTCTCCCTCCCGTGCAGTACCGCGCTGCCTTGAGTGCCTTACACACCTCTGCTGTCGTAACGGCAGCTGTTGGGTACCTATCCCCCTAGCAGGGTCTGGGCCATCAATGCCTGCCTCTCTGTGCGGAGAAGTCTCTACTCCCCAGATCCTTCCGAACTTCCCTCTCCCAGCTACGCTCCGGCCACTGATTGGTGTTAACGGATTATAAGTTCCGAGTGGGACGGATCGCTAAACCCTCCTGACCGGACGAACAATCTCTTCTCGTGCTCTAGTCACCCCACTGATCTTTCGGTGAGCAGTCTCTGGCTGGACCTGCTCGGGGCTGCGGGTTTCATCGCTTCTCTTCCTCTCTTCGACTTTCTCCCTCATCTGCCTAGGCCCCCTCCCCGGGCTGACAATGGTGGACCCTGATGATGGCAACTAGCAAAAACATGAAGATATGCACGAACTTGATAGGTGGGTGGGCTCTACATTACCTTCTTTTTATCAGAGTCAGCAATCGTTTTCAATACCTTTTGGGGATCAAGGATAGCTAGCATGTTCTGCTGATCCTTCAACATATCTTGTTGCACAGAACGCAGGTTCTATCGAACTGCCTTACTGCCTCTGAACCTGGATCTTTCACATTAAAGTGATCTTGAAAGAATATTTCAAACTCGAGAAAATTATTATTATAGAGGCAACCAGATACCATGAAGAAGTTATAAATACAATTTATGCGTAGAAAAGTTTCAACAAGCATACTGTAACATACCGTACTAGTATTAAAAAAATATTAAAAGAAGCTCGTTTCATTCAAAGTTTCAAGGGGAGCAACCCAACGATGTTGTTTTTTTTTTCTGCTGTGGAAGGATCCTGAGGTACCGTAGTGGGCTATTGTGTCCCAAATTTTTACGGCGATACGGACAATGAATATAACCCCCCCCCCCAAAAAAAAGAGGCTCAAAGAAGAGCAGGGGGATCAACATTATGATATATGTATATATATATATATATATGGTATATTTAATTTTCAGATAAATATAAAAATTATGCATTCATATCATTTCCAGATGATAACACAGGAGAATGCGGCATTCAAACTTAATCCACAGTGCAAAAAAGTGCGTTATATGACATTTCACCACAATGTTTGTGTTTTTCATTTTTTTGATGTACAACTTGATTTTTTCACCTAAAAATTAAAAAGTTAAGTAGTTCTTATGCTAAAAAAAAAAACAGTTTTGGAATCCTTGAAAGATTGGTGATAAACTAATAAAGAGATAGTTTCAATTTTTACCAAAATTTTCTTTTCATCACAGTTCAAACCCAAAAATTTTACATTTTTGAAAATTTAGTGAGTGATCAAAAATTGCATATCATGAGAAAACAAAACAAAAAATGGAAAATCCAGCTCTATTAGTGTGTTAGGAATGTTACAAGGAATCTAATACTGTCTTAGTTTTGTTCCTCTATAAAAACTACTAGACTTCTATTACCGGTATTTTGGAATTTCCGTGAAAAAAATTTCCCCCATTTTGTTTCAAAAACTAAGGCCATAATCAAAAAAGTTACAGGAGAAAAATGTGTGTTTTTTTTTTCAAAATTACATTACTGTGCAAATATCAGCGCAATCTGTCCACAAAAACAAAGTTTTCTAAAATCGGGGTTGATCACCCAAGTCAAAATCTGATTAACTTTGACGCTAACCCTAAGTCATTAAAAACTTAGCAGAAAAAAAAATGGTGATATAATTTTTACACTTCCTAACAATGCTAAGAACACTTTCATATCGGTAAACGAAAATTAACACGCAAAACCTACGGGATCCCTAGTATGTTACATTGCCCGCCACTATTACACATAGCATTGTTAGGAATTAGAAGCTTTAAGGCGTCGGGCTCCAAATTCAGACACCTGCAGCCACGGGGTTTCCGGCTCGGCCAAAAATCCTCCATTGGATCAACTTCGCAACCTTGGTAGGAACCCGCCCTCTGTTGGCATGGCAGGTATACCTACATAGGTAAGGTATATAACATAGTTTAAACCTTCCTAAATCAGAATTAAGCTACATATTCCAAGAGAAGAAAAAGAAGAGATGTATAGTATGCAAGAATTCGCCTTGAGCTAACGAAACGTTAGTTGAGGCGAAAGTGCTTTGTTTAGACGCCGGATGGAAGTTCAACTTCCACTAGCCTCTTGCCCCCGTGGGCGGGTGGCTCTCACCCACTTT
>LQNS02015105.1:25890018-25900859 GCA_001587735.2 Parhyale hawaiensis
AATACACTATCTGTTTTTGCTAATCACGTTTTACTAAAAAGTTACAACCTGTATAAGAAACGGAAATTTTTGACTCCTCATAGGTGAAAACTTTTTTCATAAATTGTGCATTGCCCCTTGCTCGGTTGGACAAGCCCGTTGAAAAAATAGTAGTATAAATTTAATATTGGTATATTTTAATATTGGTACCTATATGAGAACGTTCAGATAATTCGCTAGATATTGTCTAATATGAAGCCAAATATCCAATAAACGTTAATGTCCTATTGACTTAACTTTAAGAAATGCACTCAGCTGCCAATATCAGAACCAAGAAACAGTCTTTCTAAAGGAAACCTCGCCCACTAGTGGTGAACTGCTGACAGTAATACGTGCAAGGGCTGAAGTACCTTACATATAGCTAAGCCATTCAGAGATTAGCACGCAGTGAGATACCAGCAACTCGACCAACCAATAACAACACCGATATCTCGTTATTATAATATCCCGCTAACAGTGTATTCAAGATACAATTATGCATGTTTTATTTCCCTTTTTATTTGTAAAAGCATATACTAAAGCATATACTAGTTTATGACGTGGCAAAAGGAATGTGCCATGGCCGGTGAATAGCCCCGATTTAAATCCCATTGAGAACCTCTGGGCAATGATCAAAAGGAAGGTTTATGAAGGTGGTCGGCAGTTTTCGAGCAAAGTAAGCCTGTGGAATACAGTAAAAAGGGCTGCAGATTCTATTCCACCATCTGAAATATCAAACTTGACAAAGTCTGTTGATAATCACCTTATAAAAATGATATAAAATGGAGGTTGTCATAATAACTTATGTTTATGCGTATGCAGTTCTATTATTTGCATATAAAATATGCACATGCATGCATATATTATATGAAAATGTATTTTCAACAACATATGCATTTTTTTATTCGCATATGCGTTAAAAATAAGTTTATTCGTTGATTAGGTGCTCTCAACTCAAAGAATGGAACCTGAAGTTCATATATGACGATTTTCCTTGGCGTTCTCAGATTTGATCACAAAATGTGCATAATCGTGAAGAGATTTTTGCTGTTTGGACATGGCATATGTTGATGTGGAAATGGTTGGGCTAACAGTCAAGTAGGTACCCCAGGCAGGCACGACTGTTACACGATGAGACAATGATCCAGTGTATAAATTTCCAACATTTTAGAAGCTTGAATATTCCTAAAGTTGAAGATAATTAAATGCCTTGTACTTCTTTAAGGTATGAAGAGTCTGTTTCTGCAAGCCGTTTTTTATAAATAGCTGACTTTAGACATTCTCACAATCTAGAAAAACTTATAATATCCATAAGTCTTGACAATATTATAGTTTCAGTACACAGAAATTTTCGGAAGGGAAAATAATGGCCTCAAGACCTTGCTCATGTCTAAAGTAACTTTCACAATCCTCCCTGGGTTTGCTGCTGCCTCTAGGGTAAAATGTGTAGTACCCGTCCCCATGCTAGTACCCGTCCACTTGGCTCTTAAAAGAACTTCTTGTGTGAAAACTAGCAGTGCTAGAAAGCCGTACATAGGCTTAAACTGTAGGCCAAGTAGTGCTGCACCATCCCTGAAAAAGCGGGCGAAAAAAAAACGCGAAAAAATGGTTGCGGTTTCACATTTGCTCACTAAAAACATGGAAAAATTAAACCGCCACCATTTTTTGTTTCATTTTTTTTTCGCCCGTCATTTTCAAGGATGGTGCGGCACTACTTAGCCCACAGTTTAAGCCTATGTACGGCTTTCTAGCCCTGCTAGATTTCACACAAAGTTTTTTAGTGCCAAGTGGACAGGTACTAGACACGTTACCCTAATAGAGAGGATAGGCGGACCTAACTACTCAATCCCTGTCCCCTGAAGGGGACGAGTAGTGTATTTGTATGAAACACAAGCTGCACATTCGTTCACAAGTCGAGTATGCGTCTGTACAGTGTGGCACCGGCATCATATGTAGGTATGCCTAACATAATGAGCACCAGAATAGTTCCACGACAGATCGTTTAACTGAAGCTCACGCTACAAAGGCGCGACAGCTGCTGATGTCCGTGCTTGCGACACGTTTCCCTCCAGACTCCACCGAATTTCGTGCCGCCGGCCGCCTATAGCACTGCCATGTTGCATCAGAGTAAGCTCCGCTAACGTTGATGCAAAAAAAAAAGTGCTATAGGGCAGCTGTCGACGCGAAAGTGGGTAGAATCTAGGAGAGACGTGTCGCAAGCACAGGCATCAGCATCTGTCGCACTATGCAGTATGTATTACGGGCATAAGTCTAAGCTGCCTGGCGACAGGAAATTTTTTCGAAAGGTTTAATTAATACATGGAAAACTAGTTTCAATTTCAACATATCTGAAATAACTTTTCTAAGAGGGACCTAATATCCACTCGTTGGAACTCACCAATTATCGAATTTCTATTCAAGGGACGAAGACTTAAATAAAGACAAGTAGAGATCAGGTAATGGTAGAAAGAAAAACGGAGCGGGAGAAAGTAAAGAAGGAGCTCCAGGCGGGACCATTACCAAATATCGAGTAAACACGTGAAATATTATACAAGACAACTAAAAATCGCAATACTCGGCAATAAATCTCATAATAGTCAACGAATAAATAAATTTCTACACACACAAAACGACTGATGTATAACAGGTAACTGCAAAGTTAAATTTCTGCTCATGCAGCGGAAGCTCGCCGACGACTATATGCAAGACGGTGAGATTAGATTCTTCCGACACTGTAATGTGCTAAAAAAAATGTACAGGCTGAGACAAAGTAAAAAAAATGTCGTCGAAGGGCTTGATAGACGCATAAATGAGCCAACGGTGAGCTTGTAAAAATGGACAATAATGCTTCAAGTTCGGCATAATTCAGTTGAAGGCCTCAAAGTCGGCATAGCAGGGCGTAAGATACGCACCTTAAATGAATGGGCTAAAACGCGCAAATGTAATAGTACAGTACGTCACAGTTGACGGAAACGCTTAGTTTTGGTGATGCTGAAGTGTTAACTTCAGCATTTTGTCAGTTTTCAGACTAATAACTGAGCGCAGTTTGCCTGTAAAATGTGTGCTAAGCTGTGATATCAGCACAACCAGTCCTGCGCTACTTACCTTAAAACGTGAAGCATTATTGGATATAAAACTTTCGGATTTATCATTCGCAATCTTCAATGTTTTCCTTTCTCAGGATTTGCTGAAAGTAGGGAACTAGTTCACAATTTTCTTATTTTTTTGTCATATTTTGAAAGTTACGAGTACGACGCGTCAGATACGACACTACGTAAACAGTAGCACCAAGCACGGTCACGCACTCAGTAACATTGCGCGGTCGCAATGCCTGGCGCGTATTTCATTGGTCTAGAAATTGTAAGATATTCTAAGTATTATGTACAGACCTTTGCTTTAATATTACTTTACCAAACGAAAAAACTGCTGTCTGTGATGATTTAGTGTTGTCTATGAAAATTTTCTTACAAAATCACTTCATGTAATGTACTGCTAGCCTTTAATTAAACGAGCCCTAGCCTATTGCGCTGGAGTACTGACATAATATTAATAAATTTGCCTCTCTGCCGAATAATACTCGATATATGAAATGGAACGTACAGCATAGATAGGTATGTAACGGCATGAAAGAAAGTACCTACGTCAATTTCCCAAAAATTAACGATTCCCTACGGCTGTGACCATTAAATTCGTGTTCAGAGCGTCAACAACTAAGAGAATAGCGGTTTAAAATTCTTAGGTTGGAGTGGAGGTTATGGTAAAAGAAAAAAAATACATGGGCTCAAAATAGGCAAAAAAAGGTCGGAAAATGAGCATAAAATAGGCATAAATGAGCTCAACACATACTTGAATGAACTAAACGAAACAGAAAAAAGCAAGCCCGAGTATATATATGTGGGCTTCGTCTTTGGACGGCAAATGTTCGCCCAACATTGAACCTCGACACAAACATACTAAACTCTTTGTCGCTTTCCTCCAGACGGATTAACCGTCACTATATTGAGATAGTTTTGATAGAGTCGCGTTAAGATAGCGGAAAAATGATCCTTACATATCACATGTCGTCGACGGTTATTCATGGGATATTATTATATAAATTATTATACGAGAGATTGTGAATGACTACAATTATACTATTAGCTTGGATACATATTATACAAACATACACCAACAATATAAAAATGTAATAACTCTAATACTATTATTACGACGAAAGGTTATTATCTTGGCACGCACACAGAGAGCTCGACCTCGCCGGCGCTCCTGATGCTAGAGGCTCCTGACGCGGCGCCAGGGCTGCAGCAGGGAGATCCCTCGAAACTGCGGTAGACGTTGTGGACAGGGACGTCGTGAAGATGCTGGAGGGACTGGGACTTGGGGAATATCTGGGGACCGAATCCCGACCTCCTTTTGATGCTGGTGAGGGCGGTGTCGATGGACTCGGAGCAATCCAGGTCCAGAGAACAGCTGCTTTCGTCTCCGGTAGCCGTCGCCCCGGACTTGGCCGAGTTGCTGCTGGAATCGCTGCTCTGGTAGCCAGAGTCGTCCTGCTTTTGCTTGGTGCAGTTTGTGCACTTATCAGTAACTTGGTTCTCCTCTATGTTAGCCAGCCGCGACTTCCACGGAGACGCTTTCGGTTGAGACCCGTCTGATTTTTTTACAACCCTCCTCCAGGTTTTCTTGATGGTGTCCGATTCGGGTTTGCCCTTCTCGATGAAATGCTTCTCGAGTTCCGTCTTCGCACACTGGCACAGCTTTAAATTCTTGCGGCTGATGTCAGTGTCAGAGGAGCTACATCGAGGGGTCGATCCTAAGCCGTTTCGGGGCACGTTTCGTTTCGTGGCAGGCGATTTTCCTTCAGCAGCAAGAATGAATTGGCCTCGTATTCTTTCTTCTGAGACCGACATCGAAGCCACTTTCTCGGGAACAGTTGGTAAAGCAGGAATAACCACACTTTCTGAATGAGACAGGTTACCACTGTGATATACATTGATAGTCGTCGGTTTCAAGGAATCGGAAATAGCCGGCGCAGAAGCATTCAGGACTGCGCTGTGTGGGCGCTCGTCTCGGGTACACGAAACGCGGGACAGCGGCGACGACCGCGCCTGTAGCCCTAACAGTATCGACGCGGCGGCTTCATCCGACAGCTCAGGAATAGCTTCGTCCGACGTCACTGGCGAACTCTTACCACCAGTTCTAGTTTTCTTGGGTAGACAGGGCGGCGGGCTTCCGTTACCGCTATTTCGTGCTTCTTTTGTCGGCAAAGGAGGCTTCTCAGTAGCAACAGCAGCGGGTGACTGCCGTCTCGACTTGGGTGGGCGAACTGGAGGAGACACCGAACCCCGATCCGGACTGCCACCCATCTTGGGAGGCAGCGGCGGTTTGTCGCCCGCAATAACTGGCAAGGATTTGGAAGAGGAAATATTTGGATCACAAGAATCGTAGTCCCTAAGATCGAGATCACCTTCGAGAGATTCAAAGTGTCCGCTGTCTTTTTCAGCAATAGCTGCAGACTCGTGGGTGCCAATTGACTGCAACGACACGCCGCTTGTAGCATCATAAAAGTCTTCTGAATCTGTAGCACAGTAATCGGAATATTTAGCAATTAACACTGACCTCGAGCGAGCATTTCTCCTTTTCGGTTTCCTATCTAGGGTATCCATATCACATGAAGTGTTGAGATCGTCCTCAGTCTCCGACGCACGCAACGGACCGCGGATGCTAAGACTACTGAAACCTCGATTGTGACAACGTTGACTCCGCCGATCCGAATCTCCAGCAGCGGAAAGTTTATCCAAGTTTCTATCACCGTCAGAGCAATAATTCTCATCTGTCTTAGCACAGTTGGAACATTTCGTGACACTTCCAGGATCAGCGGATAGAGGTTGGCTGATTTCTTCGTATGAAGTGTCGGCATGCTGCTGCTGCCGCCCCACCACCTCACTATTATCAAATGTCGGCAGGACGCTAGGTGACAGAATCAAACTGCTGCCGAGGTTACCTTCCGGAGTGGCCGCATTAGACCTCTGCCTGCCGGTAAGGTCGTAATGCTCCTCGAGAGACTGCAAGGAATCTATATCATCAGGACATGGATCTCCGCTAACTTCTTCAATAGACTCCTCTGAGAGGCCGGGATCGAACGGACCTTCGGTTTCCAGGCGCTCCAACCACTGCATAACTTTACCGTCACCTGCTGTCGTGTCTTCCTTGGCTTCTTCAGGACTGGAAACTTCCTTTGGCTGCACCTGTTTCTTCCTACCAAGAGTCGACAAGGGGGTCTTCGCCTCACCGTAGCGTTTTATTCTATTAAAAGTGGCTATCATTTCCTGACAAAAGTTGTCGAATGTATTCGAAGAGGCTTCTTCGGGTTTCTGCTTGTCGTGCATGATACTGCGCAGGAGAGATGGCTTTATTAGATCGGGTTGGTGTTCGTCAGAATTTAAAATCTTGCGAGCTTGGTTTCGCAACTCGGCCGACGAGTGACCGTGGTGGCAGTTACTCGAATGAACTTTCACGAAAGCGGACATTTTAGTTCGATTTGGATTAATCGAAAAATCGGACCCAGAAGCTTTATTTTTTCGATCAAGCGACTTTATAATCTCAGACACAAAACTTGTGCCGCGTTCGTTGACTCGCTTCGTTATGCGCTTGAGAGTCGACGCTCTACTGCCGGCGTCGGACGCTTCGTCCAATGAATCTACAGCGAAGGATTCATCGTGGTGACCGCCGCGAACCTGAGGATCCGAACTCACGTTTACATATTCCTGGGAATTTCTCGTTAGGTCCTCGATATCATCTCTCGACGAGCAGTCGATGTTAAAGGAAATTCTGGACTTGGCTCGAGAAGCGGACGTGCATCGACTGTGCGGTCTCGAGTGGCTGCTGTACGTGTAGTCGTCCTCTGGAATGTCGTTCAGGCTCGGCTGGAAAGTCTTGTTCCTCATTTTGGTTTTGGCAGAGCTGATGACCTCGCGAATTTTGTTCAGGAAATCCAGAGCAGCGGGTGGAGGTTCCTGCAAGTGACAAAATGTTTCCAGTAATGTCATTATTTTAGTGGGTTGGCTTACTAGCGCCGCAGGCATCACCCACGCCTCTCGCTAAGCACGCAAAGTCCAGATATTCTCAGCATTTACATTCTGTCACTATCCCAGTATAGTGCTGAGAATAAATAGTCCATTACAATCGAAAAACGTAATAGTTAGGTTTTTACCCTCCACATTAAACATAAGGTCGAAAATTTATCCATAAAGTCGCTGGAGCTCCGTATTTCGGAACACCTAGCGTCCACCATTAATTTATTACACAACTGTGAGTGTAAATTAAGTCTTCTAAATCAAAAAAAGCCATGGAATTTCCATTGAGTGAAACCTAAAAGTTTCAGAATTAGACCTAATAATACTGTGTACTAACATAGGAAAAACTAGGTTGTAGCGGTATTTTTTAACTTCTAATGTAATTACAGAGCTTAGCTACTGACAATTAACCAACGACATTTCGCAATACTACAGTCGTAAGGTATTTGTAAGTATATTCCCAACAGAAGTCTATACCCACGACTATGCAGGTTAGAACTAATGTTCCTCCTTTTTGGTCCCCGCCCTCCCTTTCGGGGCAATTACATACTGTTATAGTTACGACTTTAAGCTTCTCTTTTTTACATTAATGGCAATTAACAAGAAGATGACGTAAGGGACATATAGAAAGTCGCTAAAAACATGGAGCCTATGCACAACACTCGACCAACGTGCTTAAGGACAGCAAGGTACCTCTGAGAAGAAGACAAAACGTCTAGGTATTGTAGGAGGGTGAAAAAAGCAAGGAAGTGCACAGGGCACGAAAGAAGTCCCGACGACCTGGGTAATTCCTAAATAACCTATAATGCCACGTGGGGAGGGGGCCACTCTCCATAGCAAGGATAAGCCAACTAATATCGCCACTTCCTGGCTCTAAAATTTTCTTTTTATACCGCCGTGCTTCGAACGGGACATTCGTTCTCTTTAAGAATTCATAATAAGGGTCAGTATAGTGTCGTTAAAATAATGGTTAGGTATCGTTTTGGTGGTTCCATATTTGTTTTCACTATGTTTTTTTTGCCTTTCAAGTGTCTTGTCATATATGATTTCTTAAATTTATGTCAGTAACAACGAAGTGTAATGGGCCTTGGAATGATGTTTAATTACTAGTAAGGATATTTTCCAACGGGGCAGGCACTCCGAAGTGTGTCTGCCTTTGATCATCAATATGAGATCATACAGTGAGGATATGCTTGATGCATAGGGGAGTATAATCGCATATGGGTGGGTCGTCTGGAGTAAACAAGTGTCTGTGAGTGAAAGGGGTGTGTTCAGCACGTAGTCTGGCTAAACATACTTCCAATAATCTATTGAGGTTTGAGGAGTTAGGAAAAGGTTTCGTCGGCTGTTTAATTTCACGCAGCTTATTATTCACCACAGATCCCCAGCTCGTCTGTCAAGAATTTCCTATTAGCTTCTTGTAGTGCCATTTATAGTCTGATCGGGGAAAGAGTACTGGATTTAAGGTATAGCTACTAAGGGTTCCACCACGGTGTCGTACAGCTTGGTTACATGTATAGTAACTGTATCCTAGATATTAAATCCAAGTCGGTGGACGTTAAGCGTCCCTTCACCAAAGATAACAAGTTAGTTTATACGTACTGTACTAGTAAATGTGTTGATAAAGGGAGTACTTCCTCTAAAAACAACACTGACCTGCAGCATCTCGGGCTCAAAGTAGGACGGGTTGAAATAAAGTTTTTTCCGTCCATTAGCCTCGGCCTGTGTCGACACGCTGCCGGAGATCTCCGCCGGAGCTGGGCTTTGGATTCTGGCTCCGTCTACATCAGCGTTGGCGATGGACGGCACGTGGGCGGAGAGAAAGAACGGCTGGTGAGTGGTTCCCGTGTCCTGCGTATCCTGGACATGGCGATCCGACTGCTGATGTTCGCTGCGACGATGCAGCTGTTTCTGCATCTGCAGGTGCTGCAGTTTGCGTTGGTGGTGCTTGCGAGTAGCTGGGCGAGATCGACTGTCGATTGCATCGTATGGAGAGGACGGGGAATGGGGAGCAGACGGGAGGGCATCAGTTTGGGATGATGTCGAGGTTAGGCCAGAATCCTCCTGGAAAATGAAAGTACCGTAGCTGTTAGTCTAAAAGTAGGACGCATGAAACTCCGCAGAGTTCGTGAAAGTTTTCGAAAAGTCAGAACTGGAGTACTTCTTCTGAACTGTTTCTTGAGATTATATTATTGTACTTTAAGCCATATGTTTCACGAAGCATTGCTATCAGTATATTTTTTATCATTCGAGCTTGGATCGTACAGTTGGGGGCGGTGGTGGTTCGTGAAGATCGTTGCCATTCACAGGAGATTCGTAGAGAGCGGATTACATTATTAGCATCAAGAATTAGTGAAAACATTTGCTGGCGCAGCGATTCGCTACCTTATCGCACAGGAGGTCAAACGCATTTTTGCCGAAGGGCCGGTAGTTGACGGTGAACTCACATTAGTGAACTGTGTGTCTCAAATTTTGGCCTACTGCGCTACTTTTAACCGGGAAACTAGGCGTAGAGCACCTCGAAGAGACGGAAGAGAAGAAGACACTCATGTGGAGGGCGAGGGCACTGAGCTAAGCAATCAGTAATGGGTATGACCGAGAGGTAGCAGGTGTTATCCATAAGCCTTTGGTCTTTGATAATGTGTGGTTGACTGAAATGGCGCCCTCCTCTAAGTCAAAATAGATTAGACTGCAGCACGGAATGGTGGAGGTAAATTTCCCTGCTGGGGTGTAAGGTCGGATATGTGCGGAAACACGGACACATGCCGTTCCTAATACAGCCACACTTTGGCTTATATTACAAAGAGCTGAAAAATCTCAAGTTTATAACAGCTCTGTTACCTGCTGTTCGTAAGGCGAGACAGACGAGTCGCGACTCTTCAATTGGCCACGCTGAGTATCGCCGCCACCGGGCGAGTAGCGCCGCACTGACCCCCGACCCTGTCGCTCGGGGCCCCCCGCAAGGGACTGTGGCTTCGATGACAGGCGCTCGGCACACCCTGACGTGAGGGAGGACGCAACGGAGAGGATGTTGAACTGCGAGCGGCTCTTGGAGCCGCAGAACTGCTGTGAGAGGCTGCTCAGGCCTCCCGATGAGTTTAGCGAGCCGGTGCCATTTTCCACGCTGTAGAGTAAACAGAAATGTTAAAATCGAAAAGTCTGGGAACCAGTACCGTTTACGTTGTTCGTGTGTTTTTGTTGTTGTTGTTGTCCGTTGCCATCGCCAGGGTCTACCAGTGCCAACGTGGGGAGGAGGCTAAGGAGGGGATCTGGGCAGAGGGGGAGATAGTCGAAGAGAGGAGGAGAAGCGAGGAAACGGCGGCCCCGAGCGGGTCCAGCCAGAGACTGCTCACCGAAAGATCAGTGGGGTGACTAGAACACGAGAAGAGGTGACAGGAGGGATCATCGATCCATCCCACTTGGAACTTATAATCCGCTAAGGCCGAACAGGGGCCAGAGCGCAGCTGGGAGAGGGTAGATCGGAAAGATCTGGGGAGTAGAGACTCCTCGACACGGAGAGGAGGGCATTGGTAGCCCAAAACCCTGCTGTGGGAATATGCAGCTGCTGTAGTTGCAACAGCAGATGTATGTAATGAGCTCAGAGCAGTGCGGTATTGCTCAGGAGGGAGAATCCCATCTGTAAGAAGGGGAGTAATGTCTTCTACAAACTTTGATCGAAGGGTGTATCGAATACGGCGAGGGCCAGAAGGGGCCGTGATAGTACCGTGGGCAGTTTGCTGTACCAGCGAT
>LQNS02015105.1:25904400-25924088 GCA_001587735.2 Parhyale hawaiensis
AAAATTACCGCGGAAAAACAGTCTTACAGGAAAATATTTACAGTAGCATAGGTACGTATTATCGGGGCACTACTAATCACTCTAGAAGTAATTTAATTTCAAATTTATGAACTTTACTTGTGAAATTTGTGTTTTAAAGAGCTTTTCTTGTCAAAATATTACCCATGGTCAAACGGAGGAGTGTTTTTTTTAATAGTTCAAGCTTCATATATTAGTCTTTCGAAGGCGGTATTTCACATGATTAAACAGTTTCCCCGTCGACATAGCATTTTCTTTCATCTTTTGTAAGAAAATAGTAATTACTAGGTTAACTTAAGTAAACATCCGTTCAAAATTGAACGAGAAATATTTCGTTTCATGTTTCATGACTTCCTTAAGAGAAATTGGCGTTTTCTGTGGTTACATGGAAAAATCTGAAGGAAAACTGAATTACTCATAATTACTACGTAGTAGTTTATCATTTTACAGAGGCAAAAATGTTTGAAGCACAGTATACGATACTGGTGAGAGCGCAAACGTAGTATACTCATTTACTGCCAAAACTCACTTTCTTCGTTTCTCCGGAGCTTTGGGAGAAAGAAGAAGGTTCACCAAGTTATTTTTTGTGTTCAAAATAGCCGAACATCAATTATCAGCCCATGGTAGCGGAAATATTGGTATAAATGAATAAGGTACTTGTGCAACACCGAAGATCTTCTCCCCACTTGACGTCACACGAGCAGATGCGCAGAACCGTCTGACAATGGTCAAGCGATGAGTTAACCTGTTACGTTGTTCAACCATGGCGCCTATGAACCCAGCGCCTGCAGTTAGCACAGGGGAAGGCCCACCCGCGATTAGGGAACACGGATGAGCATACGGCACAGAACTCAGGACCAGGATTGGGGTGCACGTCGCCACAAAGAAGGGGCAAAGAGAGAAACAGCGGGGAGGAGTTGCTAGCCAAGTCAAGGGGGCACCTCCAGGCCAGCAAGAGGAGCCCCGAAAAAAAGGGCAATAGAGCAAGGCGGGCAAGAAGGCATCATTATATTGTGTGTTTTCCCGCCGTAATAGACACAAAGACAATATAACAGCGATCCAACTTTGTATGATATAGTTTAGAAGTTGAGTCAAGCTCAAATGAGTTCTATTAGAAAAATCTTGGCCAGGTGCACCATGTCTGTCAGGAAATTAGGCGCGAGCATCTCCAACTCCACACGGCTCTGTCGAACGAAATCGCTCAGCCGTGCGGCGCAGAGAAGGAGACGAAAAACGAAAAGAGAAGAAGANACCATGTCTGTCAGGAAATTAGGCGCGAGCATCTCCAACTCCACACGGCTCTGTCGAACGAAATCGCTCAGCCGTGCGGCGCAGAGAAGGAGACGAAAAACGAAAAGAGAAGAAGACAGAAGAAAGCGATCACTCGTGCGGCGGTCACTTCCGTGGCCCCACACACGGGAGCATATAGGAGTCCCATGGGAGGTGTCGCTTACCACCATTCGGCGGCCCACCTCGCGGAACAGAAGGGGAAATATAGAGAACCTACCTAACTCTACAAAACTAACCTTCTCAGCACGAACGGCGGCCAGATGCTACATCCCATGCGGAGAAGGCACTCGGGACCCTTGGCTTGCTTGCATTCCTGAGTCCACCATGGGACCAGTGGCCGAGGTAGCGTTCCACTTGATACAGGTATTGACTGATCAGCAGCTGTTGTTAACGTGCTGACCAGAACTTCAAATAGTGCGTCAATAAGAATGGGGCCAGCTGACATTGGACGAACCTCGGTTAAGGCACGAAATTCGTCCAGTTTGCTTTGTTAGTTAAATAGTGAATTGGTCTTGGTTGGATTTGAGGTGGTTCGCGAAGAAAAACTACAATTGGGTGATGGTCACTGCCATTCAGATCTTGTATTACTCGGAAGTCAAAGTCCAATATTACATCACTGCTGCAGAGAGCGATGTCTATAGCGCTTGAAGTTCCTGTTTGGATATGGTAGTGTGTTGGGGATCTATCATTAAGAACTGACACATCATTTTGCAGCATGAAGTCCTCTACCTTTAGGCCTCTATCGTCTGACTGCTCTACAGATCCCCATTGGGGGCTCTTAGTATTAAAATCTCCCATCTAAAGGAATAGGCGAGGCAGCTGGTCTGCCAACTCAGCTAGTTCATCAGCTGTAAATGGGATATGCGGCAATTATATAGAACAGATTGTTATAGGTCTTCGAATGAAGACATGAACAGCGCACGCTTGTAGGGCAGTGAGCAGAGAGATGGGTTTTACATAGTGTGTAGAGCGCTCATGACCATCGTTACGAGTCGGTTGGGAAGTGCGTAGATAGTATCCAGAAGGTGGTGATACTATGTTATTATTGATGCGTGTTTCTTGAAGACGCACGCACACGGGTAGTTCATAATGGAGAATCAGTTTGAGTTCTGAGAACCTTGTTTTGTATAATTGTAGGTTCCAGGATATGAAGCTCATTTCCCAAGTTTTGGGGCTTGATCTCTCCGATTAGGCCTACCCCTTCTCGCACCCCTGACAAAATGGTCAGTATGGAGTCGGGCAGTTTGGACCGAAGAGGTGAGGTGCTTCCAATAACGGAGATTGGTCTAGGCGGTGAGTTCATCGGGGTGGAAGTTTTGTTTTTCTGTTTCGGAGAGGTAAGTTGTTTCTTCGATGAATCAGTTGGGGCGTCGGGCTGCCATTTTCTGTTAACAAAGAAGTCCGCATCCTTTGCGTCGTATAAATCATCGCTATCATAAGCAACAATGGATTCTTGACGTGATGCGAGTTTAGTATAATTTTAAGTTTTGTTATTGTTGGGGTCAGTTTCAGGTGAGGTGCTAGAAGGGTCCACTGTAGGTCCCGCAGCCTGTTTGGGAACAGCGGTTTCGGTAAGTTTACTAGCAGCAGCAGCAGCAGCAGCAGCAGCATACGTAGCTCCAACCTCATGGTCAGGGCTACTTTTTGTTTTGTTGGGAGGGGGCTCAAGCTTCCGACTAGTAGAGGGAAGAGAAGTGTCTGATTTGGGTTGTGGCGGTTTATTCGGGGTCTTATGAGGTGATTTAGATGAAGAGCGAGACGATGACCGGCTTTTGGTGGGAGCTCTTTCGGAAGGCACAGCATATATAGCGTTCTTCTCCGCTCTTCGGCAACAGGGATCGATATCCTGAGTCAGGCTCGCACTGCTAGCACTGTTGTGAGGAAGGATACTCTCCGGTGGTGCACTCTGGTCAACATGTGGACCTGGTAGCGGCGTCACAGACGGGGGGAGTAGTTTCACCTGGCCTAGAGCCACGCGGTACTGCGTCGTTCCGGTCACTGGCAGAGGCGCCTGCTCGAGCTGCCAAGCTCGAGTTCCTTCTTTCGGCTCAGTACCTCTCACTCTTTCGAGAGCTTCGCTACGAGGAATGTGTTCCCGAGCTCGGTTCACCAGCAGCTCGACTGTGAACTTATATTTGTTGCAATTTTTGTTTGTGGATCGGTGTTGTCCGTCACAGTTGATGCATTTCGGGGGGCGGCAGCAGGCGCATCAGAGACTCCCTCCCTCGAGAAGCCCCAAAACACCCACCACGCGCCACGGGCCGGGCCGCTTATCCTCAGTTTTTCTTTTCAGAGTAATGAAGAAAAGAGGATGCACATTCCCAGTAGATAGAGCAGGAAGAAAAAGTAAAACAATGTAAGTAAGAGGAAACTGGGGAGCAGCCAAGAACTAAAGAGTGAAACGGCAAAACCGTGGCCCCGTTGCCATCCCCTCCGCCACGTTGAGGTGACAAGCCTGGAGGGGGAAAGTTTATGAATCTCTTTAAATTTGCAATAACATTCACCAGAAAAAGCTGCGCAGTTTTCTACCGATAAAAGTTCCAGCAACGCATTCGCGCTATTGGCCGTAGCTAGGAGCAGTTGAAAAATATATTACGTGAACCGACTTTTGCAGGATGAGAGGACTCACCAGTTAAGCTTGGGCGACTTGGTTTTCCTGTGGAGGAGACACACGACGATGGTGAGGTACACCATCACTGAGGCCGCCACCACTGCACCGCCCAGCATCCACAGCTTTGCTGTGCTGTTGCTGCCCACGCCTGCAGCGCCATCTGTGGGAGGGGGGGAACTTAAGCGTCAACGGCTACGGCCTCACTTCGCTGTTATGGAATCCTGTACATTAGGTGAGAAACAAAGCATGAATTTGACTAATGACATCTTCATGCTAGAATCATCGAGGACAATTACTATCGCAACAGAGCACAACATCACGCGACAACACCGACATATCTTGATCTCGTTGCTCCGAACGAGCACTGCCTCTGGAGTGCGGACACACACAATACCGTCGCCAATGCAACTTCGCTTTCGCTTCGGTACAGCGGTTTATGCATATTTCAGCCAGGGTTGCCATGTCGGCTGGTTCAAGTCCGACGCCGAATAATAATTACCGACTCAGACACCAAAACAGTTCGACACTTTCCAACTCGGATTTGACTTTTAAAATAATATGCCCACTTTTCCCGGCTCTGACTTCTGGTCTTAGTCAATTTCCGACCTCCCCAAATGTCTGCCTCCGATTGTATTTATCCCCACAATTATATTCCTACTGGAAAAAGGTCTCTGTGTGAGGCAAAGACAGAATAGCCTGATATTAATAGTATTAAGGGAGTAGCTAACTGTGGATTGTGCTCAATGCAGGTTGTAGCAACCAGTTCCAACAATGTAATTCGTGCGCACAACAAAGACTGATAAGGTCTTTTTCTCGTTATGAGTCGCAAGCGCTCCCAAGAGTGTGCGTGAAGCAACACCTAGCTGCAAACTTTTTCTAAGCAGCCCATTCATATATATACATTTCTTGTGAATGGCTTGACGAACAACGGTATCGTCGATAGGTCAGTGTCTGTTGGGTTGAACTATTAGTTGCTGGAATCGGGGTTGTTGAGCCCCAGCCGAACATTCTTGCGGGCCAAGAGTAGGACTTGTCCACCCAACGCCGTAACCGTTTAGAATATGACGAAGAGCCCCTTCATTATTATTATTATTATTATTATTATTATTATATTGGTATTGTCCCGCAATATCTGAAACATAGACAATCAATAGCGATCAAAGATGATTTACTCGGCTTACAGCCGAAACCACAACGTTGTGCTCAGGTGGCAAGAAATGAAGGACGAAAAGAGAAGAAGACAGAAGAAAGAAGCGCCCGTACGGACAGTCCCTTCTGTGGCCCTCCGCACGGGCGAGGTAAGAGCCCCGCAGAAAAAGTCTGTCACCTCGATCGGCGGCCCACCTCGCGGGACAGAAAGGAAATATAGAGAACCTACCTAACTCTAAAAAACTAACCTTCTCAACAGGAACTGCTGCCAGATGCTACAACAACTGCGGAGAAGGCACTCGGGACCCTTGGGTGCGTGATGCCCAAACATATTGTGGAAGAGCCCCTTCAGCAAGGCGGCAAAACGCCTCTAATAAAGATGAAGTTAACACCTTAACGCAAATGGTCCAGTTTCTGGATGTTATCAATAATGCAATTCTTTCGATAATAAAGAGTTAGCTACATCATACGGCAATAGGTTGATGTGCTAGGTAACCCCGAGACATCTCGCTGTCCATTACCAAAAAATTCTCGACTTCCCGCAAGATACCTCACGTTATTGGACATCTGGAATAGGAGGTTATTTTTAATAGGGTTATACATCATGTAGCAAAGAAAGAATAAATATTTCCCAGTACTATTATCATAAACAGAAGTGTACGCCTCCTTAGATAATATACCGGAAGCTTCAAAGAGGAAAAGGAATTGACAAGAGTATATCGAGAGAAACGTGGAGCCTATGCACGAGTATGTCCCCACACTTGATAAATGCTGATGGGCATAGGAAATGGAGAGGCAGAACACAATTCAGTTATCAAATCTATTTGTGCTAATATACAAACTCTTACCGCGAAAAATCAAACACCAAATTTCGCAGGAATATCACTAGATAGTCAAGATTCTAGAGAAGTCGGGTTTCAGCCACAGAACTACATGAGTCTTGGGCGACTTTATAACGAAAGCGAGCTGAGGAAGGAGCTATTTCCTGAAGCGGGAAGAGGGAGGGGGCGGATCTTCCAGTGAAACATTAGGCAAAGAAGACCCACCTTGTGCCAGACTCGAGGTGCCAGCAGCACGGAACGCCACACACGGGGAGAAGTGAGGCATGGTTGGGTCGAGCGTGTCCCTGCAGAGCAGCATCACCAGCACCAGGTGCCCCTCTACATGCCACCGCACGTCCGCGTCCCCCACCCACCGTAGGAAGGTGCGGCCTTTGCTGCGGTACAGTCTGCGCAATTGGTACCATAGCTACGTGTTAGATAAAGCCGCCACGCACGACGAAGATCGACCATGGATGGGGACAGCGAGTCGGAAAAGAAGAGGAAAGAACAAAGAGAAGACTGGCGGTAGAAGCTGAGAAACTGAGGCAACAGGAGAGGAATGTTGGGTCCGCCAAATGTGAAGAAAAACTGAAAAAAAATTCGAACTTAACACAAGCAGAAAAAATGCAAATAGAACGCGTGTAGAGAGAAAATGCAAACTTCGTCCAACAAAATTGGCGAAATAAAGTTAACTAGAACACTCTGAGAGCGCATAGGTACCTCCGCCAAGTAAGGCAACGGTACCAAAAATTTTCAAATTGGATCTGAAACCATGATAACTTTTGTATCAACTTCATAATCTAATCATTTGTGCCTTTTAATAGCATTAACAGTTTCTGCAATTTTTTTCAAAATCCTCTCATAACTGTTAGAGTTATGCTGCTAACAAACATTATGACAAACACAACTCAAACATAGAAACGAATCAACCGATCTGCAACAAATTTTAATCATTCATGTCTATAAAACACTAACAATTTCTGTAAGTTTTATAAAGATTCACTCAAAACTCTTTGAGTAATTGCGCTAACAAACATTAAATCAAACACAGCAACAAACATACGAACGAACTAACAGATCATCACAAAAATTGGTCATTTACTCTTCGTAATATTCCTAACAACTCATGTAAATTTCATAAAAATCCGTCCATGACTTTTTGAGTTGTGGCATTAGAATAATGAGGCAGACAAACAAACAAACAAACGGATGGGCGGATGGGCGGATCTTCACCAAAATTTAATCATCTATTCCTCCTAACGTACCTAACAATCCCTGTAAATTTCGTCAAAATCAGGCACTAACTTTTTGAGTTATCTTGGAGACAGACAGACAAATCCGAGGAAAACATAACCTCCTTGGCGGAGGTAATAAAATCTAGCAAAAAAAAAAACGCTCCAAGTCTATCAAAAGTTGGAAATTTCCAAATTCAAGAGATATAAAAATAACCTGACCGAAAAAAACAGGCAAATCGAAATTATAAGAAAAAATTATAACGTAACTTATTAGATATAAAACATCCGGGAGTTTCAAAGTTAATTTAGTACCCCCGCGAACCAGAGTAAATCTTGGGACAGCCTCCACGTATCTGATTATCTTGGTACAACCCCAAGTACCTGTTAATCTTGGTACAGCCCCCACGTTCCTGATTATCTTTGTACAGCCCCACGTACCTGAAGGGCGGCTCATAATCTGTAGCATTAGGGAGCTGCTGCCAGCCGCTGCGTGTGAGCCTCCGGGCCTCCTTCACCACACACAGCGGGGACACGAGCGCTCCCCCGGGGGATTCCAGACCTGGCACACCATAAAACAGTTCAGTAATATTACCTACACCGGGCTAGTGACCACATATGGTTACTTTCATAATGTTACTGCGGTACCTCGCTACGCACGCTTTTTCTCTCCTACAACTACACTAGGCCCAACATTATTATTATATTAAGGGTTTCCCCGCCGTAGTCGATGGGACTAGGCCCAAGAAACCAGCAGCGAACTAACGCAACCTGGTGTGCTGTGTTATTGTTCGTTGCCATAGTTTGGGTCCACACGTGTCAATCGGTGAGGAGGCCTGGGCAGAGAAGGGAGGGGGTGAAGGAAAAAGTCGCAGAGAAGAAGAGAAGCAGGAAAATGAGCAACCCCTAGTGGGTCCAGCAAAAGACTACTCGCAGAAAATCAGAGAGGTCACTACGACATGAGGAAAGGTGACCGACAGTCCGTTTACCCAGTCCACAGAGCTGACAGGAAGGATCATATCAATCTAACCCACTCGGAACTTGTAGTGCGCGAAGACCGAACAATGGCCAGAGCGTGGCTGAGGGAGGGTAGATCAGGTCCGGGGAGGAGAGACTCGTCCCCACAAAGAGAAAGGCATTGATAGTCCAGCACCAGCCTCGTGTAAATAGGGCTAACGCATATGGTTATATAAGTTAGTTTAAGCCTCCCTAAATCAGTAGGCTATTAAGCTGTCTTAAGCGAGGAAATGGGAGGGACACATAGTATGCTAAGATAAACGTGGAACCCCTGTACGAGGGCGTTCCCACACAGTATCAACGCGCATGGGCACAGCAATTCGAGATAGAAGAGGAAGAACACAATACAGTATTATAAGTAGGAGTATGAAAGTGGAAGGAAGCAAAGTGACATAATGGCTAAGGTAACCTACACAATCTCCCTGAGGGCGCTGCTCCCCACAACATAGGATGGGCGAACCTAGCCCTATGGCTTAAGGCGTCATCATGGACAATTATTCTTCGTCAAGACGGACGTATTATAATGGGACTTTTATAGAAGTAATGAAGCGCTCGATTCACGCATTACGCTAGAGATATCCTAATCCGCATGGCTTTAACTTGCTTGATGTCTTCCTTTCTAAAGTTGGATTCGTTACTGTGGATCGAGTTTCAGGCGACGATTGTAAAACTGATCAGGTATTAGGTATTATTATAAGGAGATTTATGCCTCCTTAAATGAGTACTATGCTCTTCTAAGAGAGGAAAAGGAAGGGACATATAGTATGTCGATAGAAAAACGGGGAACCCATGCACGAAGGTGTTCCCGCACAGGATCAAGGCGCATGGGAACAGCAAGTCGGGAAAGAAGAGGAAGAACAGATAACAGTGAGATCAGCAGGAGCATCAAAGTGGAAGGAAGCAAAGTGGGCACGAAAGACAGACGTCCCGAAGGCCTAACTAATGGCTAAGGTAACCTAAACAAACCCCCTGGGGGCGCTACTCCCCAGAACATAGGATGGGCGAACTTAACTAACCTAACCCTATGGCCTATGGCCCATCCTATTCCCCCTGAGAGGCGTAAAACTGATTAAGCATGAGACGGCCGATAGCTGAATCCTTCAGCCGTATTATTTGTAATCGGTTTGTGATAAACTCCAGAAACTCAAGTCAAAGTGGAGAATCCAACAATCGGGACTCAAGTTTTAGACAAGGGAAAGTTAAGCGGTTTAGATTGCCTCGATCCAAGCGAGCGAAAAATGATCGCATGATATTTAAAAAAAAATCCTCTCAAAAGGTGCTGAGCTTGTCAAACCTCATTAACTACCTACTGACAAGTGTCCAGCAATACCAATATTAAAACATTGTAAAACTTACTGTCCTGTTACTTAGTTACTTAGCTACATCTCTGCATTCTGAGAGGAACACAATCAATGAACCCCGAGTTTGTAATTGTAACTGTGAAACGTTATGCACACGCCCTTGTGCGTCGATGCATTCATTGTCATTAACTAACAAAAGCCAACCTTTTGTAAGCTAACTTTAATATTCTTCGACACACGCATCTAACACCCAAGTTGCAACAAGTGCCTTTCTTAGTAAGATCAGACCTTCGTATATGGAGCATATAATTGTAATAACTTCAGTCCTTAAGGTGTGTAGAAATGCTTTAAAGCCTTTCCTTTAATCAACGAGAGGAGACCTCCCAATTGTTTAGTAACAACAATAACGTTTAATAACAAACGCACGTTTGTCCATGTCTAGCTACTAACTTCAAAGAATGAGAATGATAACAACGCAACCAAAGCATTATTATAATGAATAATGTTAGGTCTTCCAACATGTAATCCAATAATTTAATTCAAGTTGAGAGGTAAGCTCTGAATCCAACCATTGCTGAAATTAGTAAGGTAAGGTGAGATCTTACGAATTATCTACAAGCATTGTCAACTTGATCATTTTTAGGTTGGATCTTCCACCCTATTTGCTAACTAGGCTAAGAAGTTTTAACACAGTAGTTGATCCCAAGTCGCAATGCGCGATTTTTTTTAGGGATACTGAACTTAGCAGCATTGTAGTTCGCAATCCACACGTAGAACTTAGCAGCAGTGTAGTTCGCAATCCACACTGTAGATCAATCACCAACATTGGATATCTGAAATCGACTTATAAATATACCACATGCAGCGCAACACATGATGCAACCTCACCCATTAAGGCAACCTCAGCACTAGGGTTGACGAGCTGCCCCTGGACGGGAAGGTACACGTGGGGGACGCTCTCCCGGCCACTAGGTCCCACGAACTCCGCCAGGGTGCATTCTGTGGAATGAGGTTATTGGTTAGGGAATGTAGTAGTTGGTACGTTAGGATGGAGCTTCCTAGATATACCATAGTGCTGAAAAAAGAAGGGACATGTTACATACAGGAAACATAATAAAATGAAAATACAGGATGGATGAGCCAGTGCGGAACGGTCATCCTAAACACCGAAATCGACAGACGTCTACTGAATTCCACCTAAAATATATTTTTCACATTCCCACGCAAAACGAGGCTAATAGTGTTGGTAATTTTTTATTAAAAAAAGAAAAATAAAAAAATCAATGATTTTTCGTTATTGATTTTTTATTTTTTTTATGTTTTATTTTTCCATTTTCCTAATGTGAAATTATACAATCATCATTCATAGTTCTTCTCCAGCGTACTAAAGATAATACTTATAAAATAATTGCTTTCCTGTTTTCCTCATGCTTAAAATTTTTAACTCACAGTGAAAAATCACAAACTAAGGCAATTGCACAAAATCAAGTGCTTCAAAATTTAGTGTAGTAAATGGTGGAGTGATAATTAGCTATGAGCTATGCAATTCTTGAGAAAATAATGGCGAAATAACTTTAAGCTTGGAGATAACTCAGAAAAATATACATGCAGGTAGGTAAATGATTTTTCCAGTTGTTTAACAAAATTTTTCCAAGAGTGGGGAACAAGTTCAAGTTGGTTGATTGGGTAAAAAATGCAATAAGAAAGCAAACCTAATTAAATATGAGATTCATAGCATCTCAATGCACAGCTGTGAAGATAGCTGTACACCACAGCTGCGCACTACTACTTATGACACATAATTAAAACTTATATATATATATAGTATTTTCTAAACTCGGCAATTAGCAACACAGTCTGCAGATGGCAGAGGCGTCAGTATAAGGGGTGGTACGCTCATTTGTTCATGGAATTGGCACGAAATTTGGTGCGCATTGCATACTAGCTACAGGGTTGAGTAACTATGTAGTAGCTATCTATTGTGTTATCTTATCTCATGAGGTAACCGAGCATATAAACGAATTTTAAATCTTTTGATATGGTCTCTGTTGATGATATTTTTATTCATTTCTTCTTCTCATCACCGAACATGTCACGTTTTAAACCACTTGTGTCATCACGTATCTTAACCAAGTCTGCAAGTAACCGAATGCCGGTCGTATGAAAACGAAATGAAAAAAATAAACTACGAATAAATGCTCAAAAATACATATAGAATTCCTTATTTACACACCTTTGACACCTTTATTGTTCTCTGTATACAAAACATTTAAAATTTATTTACGCTTGGCGTCAGTAGTACAATGGAGAACATGCTAACTCGAAGCAACACGCTTATAAGGCAAATGTCATAATTTGAAATATGTAACTAGAAGTAATGCATTACGAACGTTATTTCTAAAATAGCTGGATCTTAAAAATATACTATCTGTACTATATGGACAAATATGGCGATGCGCTCTCATTCTTAACGTTCTATGCAATAACAGCCAATTAAACGGGGGTTACCCTAAAAGTTACCTTAAGCCTACAAACAATCCTAACACAGTATTGCTAAAACATAACGGGCATTTAAAGTCATTTCTCCCAGTATACCATAAACCAGTTAAAGGTTTTACAATACTTCATTTGTAATCCTGATAACATTCAACGGATTAGGAATCGAGGCACGGTTAAAAATTATCATCCGAATATAACTCAAGGTAGTCATAATTAAAGCTGATCTATCACTCGAAGGTACGTCTACAAATATATTGCACTAAAAACTCCAAGGACATTATGTGGTTATTCTCCAGTCATATATTGAGCTATGGCATAGTCTTTGAAGTCTTATTAAACGAAGTGAAACTTAGAAGTGAATATGTTAACTTTAAAGTGTTTATAAGCGATTATCACATCGATTAAAAAAAAAACTAAAAATATAGTGCCTCAGTTAAAAAAAAAGAAATATATATGTATATCCGCTGTCAACAACCATCGACGATTCAAAGAGCTTCTGTTTACCACGCCCAAATAACCCCCGCTCGTTTGGGTGTTCGCTCGAACTAGGCCCAGCTCGAAACGTCCAAAGACCCTTACCAACATCAATCTGCCTGGTAAAACTTCAATTAAAACCCTAACATATCGCTTTCAATTTCTAGGAGTGAGCACACCTCTTAGAGGTGTGAATGGGTTGGGGTGGACGTTATTATTTATTTGGATTATAGCTTATGCTCTGCCGTTGCTAAGCAGTTTCCCTTTTGCTTCCGAGACGGTATCGGCCAATTTCGGTGTTTAGGGTGACCCAGTACAGAAGGAACATCGCGTCCGGAGACTGGACTGCAAATGAGGAAAAATAAAAAAAAAACAGATATTGTCGCTGAAAGTCGATATAATTTAAGCAACGGATTCCACTTCAACGGCGATCTAACAGAGGTGAAATAAGGGACATATGGGTAATATATCGCTCGAGGCGTGGAACCCAAGCACGAGGGTGTTTCCACACAAGATCAATGCCTCATGGGAACGCAAGTCGGGATAGAAGAGGAAGCAAGAAGAAAACAAAGCATTATTAGTAGGAGTATGGAAATGGAAAGCAGCAAAGTGAACACGAAAGGTAGGTGTACCGAAAGCCTAGGTAACCCTATGGGTTCCCCTAAGGCTGTTTATAGGTAGCTACTATAAATTATTAGTATTATTGTAGCAATTATACCGCCCCGCTGCTTCTAAAACAAAGATAATAGCAATATAAAACTCAGGAAATGCCGGCACCAGAACGTTGAGAAGTTACAGAACTCATGCAAGTTTTGTAAGAATAGAAGTGGTCAGCGCGCTTCTGCTGACAGAAAAGGGTACAAAACACCCATGAGAGACAAAAAAAACGAAACGAGAAGAAACAGAAGAAAGAAATGCCCGTGCTCAGAAACTTTCCCGTGCCCCCCCCCCCACACGGAGCAGCAGATAGGAGCCTCATATGGGATGGACGGGTCGCTTGGAAACATTAGGCGGCCAACCTCGCGGTGCAGCGGGCGAACGCGCGTAGAGAATCTGCCCAACTCTGCAAACTAACCTATTCAGCACGGACTACTGTCAGGTGTAGTAGCATCCCCTGCGGAAAAGTCGCTGAGGTTTCCCTGGGGACGTGAGGCCCCAGACATTGTGACGGGGATAGGGTCCATCAGAATGCTCCCCTGGTGGGTAAATTCCTAATATACTATAGGTATGTAAGGTAGTTTAAGCCTCCCTTAATCAGTGCTAAGCTATTCTAAGAGAGGAAAAGGAAGAGACGTACAATATGCAAAGATGAAAGTGGAACCCATGCACGAGGCCGTTTACACACAATCAATGCGCGTGGGCACAGTAAAAGAACAGATGAAGGCAAGATTAGAAGGAATATGAAAACGGAATTAAGGAAAATGGGCAGGAGGCCTAGCCAATGACCAAGGCAGCAATCTACACATATCCCCATGGGGTCGCTGCTCCCATAACATAGAATGAACGAATCTAACTACCCTCACCCTATCGCCTAGGGCCATTATATGCCCCCTGAGGGTATTCTTAGTGTGGTAGCTATATACAATTATAATATGTAGGTACGAACATACAACAAATGTCAAGTGTAAGCGTATTTTGTGAACCCATTGTGCTCTTAATAAAAGTTATTTATGTATACGGTTATCGTCATAAGAACGTGATGATGAGAGATATAAAGGCATTTAATGTCAATACTAGGTATCTCACTGTAAGAAGTTTTACGCCCTATAGATAACTAGAAACATGTGTGAATAAGTTTCAAAAGAATGTAGGTGTGTAGATACTAGGCAAACAAAATAAATGAACTATCATACTCCCAATGACAGTGCAAGGACCGATGGACTTCATAAGCACTTCAAACGCTGCTTTTCCTTCGAATTATTTGGTCCCTAATGAAATTGTATGCTAAAAATACATTAGGAAATTCAACTATAAAGGAGTCACTGTACCTATAAATGTCAAGTAGGGTCCATATTAAAGCGTTTAAGGGACAACATCCTGCAATGCATGTTGACAATATCTGTAGAACAGGTAGGAGACTTGAAAGGGTTAATAAGGGGTTGCCCACATAAGGTCGGTCGTCTTGTCATATAATTACCTTCGCCGAGGAGGTTATGTTTTTGTCGTGTTTGTGTGTTATTCTGTTTGTCTGTCACCAAGAGGACTCAAAAACTTGGGGACGGATCATTACAAAATTTGCAGGGATTGTTAGGCATCTTAACAGTAACAGATGATTAACTTTTTGTGAAAATCCATTCATCTGTCTGTTTGTCAGGCTGCCTATTTTTTTCTTAAGGCCATAACTCGAAAAGTCATTAGCGGATTTTCATGAAATTTTTTTTTGAGTAGCTAGGTAAATTACAAAGAGTAAATGATCAAATTTTGGGGATGATCTGTTTGTTCATTCGTTTGTTTGTCGCTATGTTTCATTTTATGCTTTTTAGCACAATAATTCAAAAAGTTAGGAATGGATCTTCATGAAATTTACAGGAGTTGTTAGTAATGTTAGAAGACATAAATACTGTAATTAAATTTTAGTGATGATCGGTTGGTCTGTTTGTGTGTTTGACTTATGTTTGTTATAATGTTTGTTAGCAGCATAATTCAAGAAGCCATGAACGGATCTTCATGAAAATTAAAGGAATTGTTAATGCTATCAGAAAGCGCAAAGAACAAACGATTAGATTTTGGTGCTGATGCAAACAAAATCATAGTTTCAGAACCAATTTCAATTTTTTTGTTACTGTTGCCTTGCTTGGCGGAGGTATGCGCTCTCAGAGTGCTCTCTAGTTCAGCATGATGCTGCACTGTACACTCTTGGGTACGTAATGAGCATAGTATACCATTGAGACAACACTTTTTTTTTCAGTCACAAGAAAAAATAAATTTTCAGCCGTTTATAGGACGTCCGAAAGTCGTGTATCGGAAACTTCACTACCAATAGAGAGCGAAAGTGTTTACTTTTTGCTTGAAAGCTCACACTATGACATAACTTCAACTAAGGCCGCGCACAAGCAAGTAGTCAATGGTAAAAAAGAAAACGCATTTTACTCCCCGATCCAAACAAGTAAGTTACCTGCATAAAAAGCGGCATACGTCAATTACCTAGTCAACGGGAAAAACGCGACGAGGAGTACGAGCATCGCACAAACCGGTCCAAATGATAATGAAAGCGAAAGGCCAAAGGAGAGAATAAAAAAGCAGCCTAGTCGTAAATGAAGGCGCAAGACAAGGGCAGTAAACGTGACCAAACGCACGAAAGCGAGAGTATCTTACACAGAAATAAATCAGAATTTCAGAAAGTTGACGAGGTGCAAAAAAATCACAACGTATTTTTTCAAGTCCAATCACCGGCTCATATATATACCGTACTGACATCCTCCATTTTGAAAGTATGACACTAAATACGATACATAAAATTGTTAGCCTTGTGCACCACAACAGACCAATAAGTCACTATTGACTCCGCCGCATTATATAATATACATAGAGAAATTCGAAAAGCACAAGCTCGATAGCCATCGAGATAGAGAAATACTAAATACAACGTCAGCCGTAAACAACACTACAAACATACATGTTTTCTATTATACTTAAATTAACATACATGTTTTTACTTCTTCATGCCCAGAATTGTGTCACAAGTTGACTTTGGCATATTTTATTATACCCAGGATTATTTTGCAGTTTATTTTGGCATAATTTTTTACGACCAAACTTATTCCACAAGTCAGCGTTGGCATAATTTGTATTTTTTCAACGCTATAAAAATCGAACAAAATACGGTACTTCAGGTTCTGGTAGGAATAACATTGTTTGAAATGTCACTTACGAAGTCCATATAGGGTAGGCTAGGTATTTCGTACACGTAAAGCAAATGCAGCAACTGGTACCGTTAATGGTGGAAGGTTTGGGTAACCTCTGAAGGGCATCAATTTTGAAATATTTTTCAATTAGGTACCTACGAATAACATACAACCATTGGACGGATATACTCGAGTTAGTCCCTTAACGGTTACCTTAACCCTTTCACGCCTGCAGCAAACAGTTTTCTTATAAATAGTTATATATGTAAAGTTAATAATGTATTTTCTTTGAATGGCATAGATATATTGAAGAAATCGATGAGAAGCAGAAGAAATTTTGTTACCCACGACGCGTTTCGCTGTAGCCTCAACTCATCAGGTGGGAGGCTTGAAGTTGACTGAATTTAATTCATTATAGGATCTTGTGAAATTTGGGCAGGTTAACATAGGAAGGTGTAACTATGATACCGAGCTTTCGAAAGCTACAAATATAATAATGTGTGCAATGCACTAAAGGGTTTAATTATTTTCTACAAGGTCATGGCAACTGCGCACGGGAAAACTTTCAGGAAACTTTGCTAGTTGTCCTCGTGAATATTATAAATACCTAACAATAGTTATAATATTTATAACACTGAAGAAAATTAGAGAAGCTTATCAGAGAAGAAGAAGAGCAGCCTAGTCGTAAATGAAGGCGCAAGATAAGGGCAGTAAACGTGACCAAACGCACGAAAGCGAGAGTATCTTACACAGAAATAAATCAGAATTTCAGAAAGTTGACGAGGTGCAAAAAAATTAGAAAAGCTTCTCTAATTTTCTTCAGTATTTATAATAATGCCATCTCAAGTCAATAATATTTATAACAGTAACAATTATACTACAGAAGGTACTTCGTAATTTGCAACAGATACGGACACGGATGAGCAGCAGAAGCGGCAGCAGCAGAAGCGGATAGCATTCGGGGTCGATGAGTTCCAAGAGTCCAGGTCAAGAGTAAATTAGCACTTTGCCCTACTTACCAGTCGACTTTTGTAAACTTTATCTCTCATCAATTCGTCCAACTTTCTCATAAGAACATCACTCTTGACATGTAGCTACATAATACACGCACTGAGAGAAAGGGTTGAGGCGTCTGGGTCACGAGTTCGAATCCTAGAGCACAAGGAGACGCAATGAAACCTGAAGACTCGCTGGTCCCACGAGTCCAAGTCGGACCTCTCACCATGCAATTTCCACAACCTTAGAAAATAACGTTTGTATGTTTGTGACCTCACCATTGACGTCATCGGTGCAGGCGAGGCTGTCATCCCGCAGCACGGGACGCTCGGGGGGACAGCGGCAGTGACAGGCCACATCGTCCGCGGACCATCCGCCCATGGTGGTGGTGGAGGCTCCACCTCCGCGACACCGGCAGACAGATGACGCTGTAACAGAGGTTTTTTATTATTTGTTGAAGTATGTATTGGATATCCTGGGGTTCTATGCTTCACTCAAGGTTTACTGAGCTTTAGCTGCATTTTTAGTTGTATATTTCGTCAGGCTGTCAACAATCTAAACGAATGTTATTTAGCTGCCTTGGCGGACCTTAGAAAACATCAATATCCCGACTAAATAAACACGAAAACTTTAGGTCAAGTTCACTAAACCTTGTAAATTAATCATTATCGTTAGTAATATTATTAATACTAACGTAGAATAACTTAACCTTATTGGACACGGGTCAAACTATCCCAGAACAATCACGGACCCAATTCAGGGTTATGCCAAAGCCCAAAAGCAATATCAGTTTTCTTCAGTATGTAGGTACACCAGTCACATCAACATTCAGAGGAAAATAGAGTATCATTTGCCTTGACTCATTTTCTTTCATTTACATTGGTAGTGCCACAGAAATTACCCGCATTGGATAGCTATGGCTAAGCCTCTCTAGATTATTAGATCAATTACCTACAGTACATACGGTACGCCTGCTAAACCTTCACCGGACGTCGTAAGAATAGCATTACGGAAGTGGCCTCATATTGTCATTTACCCGGTAATAGGCTAACTTTATCGGGACGAGGCTGCGGTACCTCGATATCAAGGCTTTTTTCCAGAGGAACGTCATATGACAGAAAGCCTTTGTAGCAGGAAACAGCTTGTTAAGTATATGGTTATGTACGACATTAAACGATAGTTAAAAGAGAGAAAAAGAAGGGAAGGAGGTGTAACGCGTGACATGTTAAGGAAAACAAAGAACCATGACACAGACCACACGGTGAAATAGCGGAGAAGAGAAAGGTAAATCAGAGAAGAAGAATATGAACAGAAAAAAATTTTGAGAACTGAAAAGAAACACAGGCAGCGATAAAAATCAGCTATACCGTACCTATTACAGGCACTCTTTTGTAAAGTTTCCACAGCATCTTATGATACAGTGAGGTTTTCTTGTACGTAGTTTTAATTTTTTAATTTTGGAGAAATTTGTTTTTATTTGGCCATTTCTAGACGCATTCATTAATAGTGAAGTTTCAATTCGAAACCAGTTGTTCTGAACGCCTATATTATGTTTATCGCTGCCCTTGGGGCTCCTTTTACTTTAAACGTTACGTATTATTTTCAACGCGGTAGCTCAAGCTTCCGTCTTTGTCCACAACGCAGATGGTCTAACAGCGAAAGAAATAAGAGACCTATAGTGTTATGTTTTAAGGTCGGCAGAGAGTTCTGTTTTAGTTGCGTCCGAGTATTCAGTTGTAAGGTTTTATCTTGGGTGCAGTATACACAGCTGACAAGGCTATAGTGTAGAGTGGTGAAGAACTATGAAAAGCTCCTAAGCTTTATTTACATCTCCATGCAATAATTATAGAAACAAGTTATGAGTTGTAAGCAGCTAAAGCATAGCTACCTAATATGGAGACTAAATGTAGTAATGCTCCCATGTGTAGTAAGGTACAGCGACTACGCAGTTACTGCTGGTCGTACTTACCAGGCACTTGCTTATTTACCAGATAGCTCCTTGTAAGTCGAAACTTTCATAAAATCATGCAATATGTTCGCGAGGCCGGCAAGCATACTGGCCTCAGTTACAACTGTAGTTTGAATGACAACCTAAGGATAATGGCTTCCGCCGGACCTATCAATAAGGAGCTTGTGCGACTAAGCTAGAAGAGTCCTCAGAAGAGTCTGGCGGGCAGTTTCTCTGCCACAGTATACGGTATTCGGACGGCGCCTCATGCAATCATGGGAAGGGTCCCTAGTGCCTTTTCCGCAGGAGATGTTGGAGCTTGCCGCAGTTGCTACGAACGAGATTAGTTTAGTAAAGTTAGGTAGGCTCTCGATACTTCCCCTTCTGTTTCGGGAGGTGGGCCGCTGATCGAGGTGGCCGACCTATTCCCGCGAGACTTCTACCTTCTCTTTTTTTGTTTCCGTCTCATGCACGGCGTAACTGAGCG
>LQNS02015105.1:25924100-25939559 GCA_001587735.2 Parhyale hawaiensis
ACTGACCACTCTGAGACCTTTCGGCAAAAAAGCCGAGACAAAAATCATTGGTAATTTACAACGAGACATACCTCGCGTCCTAGTGGCGCACGAGCTTGTGCTAAGCCAGGAATAGTTCGGCGCGATATAGACTGTGTCCCTGATGCGCTAGTAAAGTTTGTGCTGCTAGTCTACTACTAAGCTAGAATACCTTCGCTCGGTAGGTATATGGATAGCTCGTTCCGGTGCCTACCAGTGCAACCTTTTTCTTCATGACCTTTCCAACGTTCGTTATATACATCCCCTCTTACATGAGCAGGAATGAACGCAGCAATACATGCATATGTATTGTATATATTGTATATATTTAAGATGCTGTACACCTGACGGGCATTTATAACAAAGTACGTCAATAGAAACGAGGTACCCATGCACCAGAGGGTTCCCACACAGGATCAACGCGATAGGGAACAGCAAGTCGTGAAAGAAGATGTTTCTGAAGATCTGGTTCCAACCCAATGTCGTATCTCCAAACTATAAACCTACCTACCTTTCAGGGTGTAGTAATCGCCTTCAGGGTAACGGACGATTGACAGTACGTCAGGAGCGTCAGGATTTGTGCTGACGCTGCAGATCAGCACCGCTGACGACAGCAGGAACAGCAGAAGACGGCGGGTTCGATGCATTTTGCGCTTCAACGTGCCAGAGATGCTGAGGAGGACCAGTAGTAGTGCATGGCGAAGTTTGGCTTCACATTGAATGCGTAGTTAACAGACCTGAAAATGAAACGTAAAGTGTGTCTTACACCAGTGACTCCTATATATATGTATGTTTATACCTCCCATGATAAAATCATAGGCATTTATCTGATATCGATAGGGGACGATGGACAAAATCAAGTAATCTCCTAAAAAATTCCAATAGGATCCTAGGTTTCCAGGTGGGCCCACAACATACACTCCAACCAAGCCAGCGAGCAACAGAAATTTTGTTCTGTATTTACTTGTCATCTATTAACTGTTTCTAACGTTACTGCGAACCCCTCAATTCCTTTCTGGCTCCACCCCGAACAGAGTGACCCTGCCCATTTCGGGGTCAAAACAGATCCCGTCACAAATAGTAGCTGTAGGAAACGCACCTAGGGATTCTAGTTTATACAATTTTACTTAATATTATACTGATGTACGTTCGTCATCTTTGAAAGCCGAGTAGCTTAAACAACCTGAAAATTATTTTTGATTGTATACGCATAGGCCATCAAACAACCGTAGGTATGTTAGCAGAAAACAATCTTTTTAAACTCACTTTTTTTTGCGTCTATAAAAGTCTTCGTAAACACAGCAGCGGTGTGCCAAGATATCGAACGTAGGGGATCACGTAGTACATCAAGAAAACATGACAATTCAAATTAAAAACCCTTTTAGGACCAACTAAAATGTCTTTCTCTCAGAAACAGCATTGCTTGAAACGTCCTTTAGGTAGGACGTTGGACCGTATGGGGTTTTAAAATGAAAGTACGACTTTAGACTAAACGAACACATTCTAAACGCATTCTTTTATTTTTCCCAAAAGAAGAGCAACAGTTACGCAAGAGATCTCGGTATTGTATGTAGCGTATGGGATCACAGCGGCATTCACAACGCTGGCCTCGATACACTAATGTCGTCTCAAGTGTGGTCGTTGGTGAGCTGGGAAAGCGCGCGCTTTCCAGGAAGACGCTTCGTAAACAAAACAAAATCACAGCCAGGTTCTCACGACACTGCACCCTTTTAGCAACGCAAAAGCAGAGCTGTCTCGGCGACAGTATGGTGTAGAGACCTGGAAGCCATGTGCCAGGGTGTTTCCACAAAGGATCAACGTGCATAGGAACTAGTCGGCAAAAAAAAAGAGGAAGAACAGAACAAAACATTATTAATAGGTGTATGAAAGTGGGAAAATTGTAAAGTGGCCACAAGGGAAAGACGTCCCAGATGGCTATCTACGGCTAAGGTAACTTAATTACAAGATCCCTCTGGGGTTGCCGCTCCCCTTATCATAGGACGGGCGAACCTTTGTGTGGGACTTGACCCTATGGCCCATCCTAAGCCACCCTGAGGGGCACTGCACTGCATAAGACTGCGTACAATAAATAAGCGATTAAACGATCCTTTTAAACTATTCCATTTCGTATGTGCTTGACCTGTCCTTCGACTTTATAATACGTAAAATCACATATAAATGCTACAGGTAGTAAAATAACAAAAAATATAAAAAATAGAGTACGAGTCGTTTAGACAACCCAGTATCTTAAGGAAGATGATATAAAAAATCAACAACTAGAGAACCCGATATGAAGTTATACGGAAAATAACAAAAACTGAAAACTATGACTACTTTAACCAACTATTACTTTACAAGGAAGGTGACAAGTGCTGCAAGCAAAACACAGCAGCGTGCAGGAGCGGCAACAACAACAACGGACGAAGGGTTGTTTTTCTGCTCACTGAAGCAAACCGAGAAGAACGGCATCGCGTAACGCCGCGACTGAGAAGAAAAGAGAGCGTTAAAAAGACTGCATACGGTGCTGCTCTCCAGATAAAAGAAAGCCATTATGTGCATGCAAAGAAATACACGGTCATTAGGGAAGACGCAAACGACGGTGCGCTTACTGCAGAGCCATGGCTTTCTGGCATGCGAGAGAGGAATGATGCTGCGACTTGTGGCCAAGTGTCCATGACTTTATGTGCCGTTATATATTAAGACTGAAGGCAAACAAATCAGGACAGAGTTGTGTAGATTGCATGACTCCATGCGCCGCTCCATTTTAAGATTGCAGTCAAATAAATCAGGGTAGAGTTGTGTAGATTGTATGCAACTGTCCATGACTTAATGCGGCCTTATATTTACGACTGAAGTCAAATACAAGACAAGACTGCCGGGATTGTATTGAAATGTTCATGAACGTAAGCGCAATCAAATCAAATACACGAACAATTTGTCGAGATTGAATTTTAAGTGTTCATGACTGTACGCGTTGTTATCAAGAACTTGGTAATTTTACCGAAGATGCCTGCACTTCTGCGCTAAAATATTATGCGGGTAATAAACTTAAGGAATCAAGGTAGACGAGCTTATAATTCTTCTATGATTTTATGCATCACAAAGCCCAGTCAGGGAACAGAAAGAGCACAGAAGGGCCGGCAAGGCAGTCACCCGGTACGGAATTCACCTTAAAATTGAAATAGAAAAATACATTGGCTCTCAAAGATTTCAACTCTACACACATAATCTACCTATACGCCCGTAAACTGCGCCGTTACCCGATTCTACGCCGAAATACTCACAGGATCGTGTTAGTTACAGCACCGTTACAGTTTAGGAAGCCAGTCACATACAGTGCAAACGAATGTAGAATTGATTCTATATCTATAGTGTCTACGACTGAATGCACAGATACATATAACGATCGAAATCGAATAAACAAACAACTGACACGTGCTTGCGCATTGTATGCAGGTATTAAAAATATATATCAGTAATATCCGCCGTAAAAGATAATGCATATAAGCTGCAACGACACCCTTTTAGCTGCAATGACACCAATTCCAAACATGCAGATCAGGATAAAAATTGTCAATACCTGTTTTAACCGTTTCGTTCAGGCCGTGACAGATAAGTTGCACTTCATATAGTGTTATTCTTATGAGAGCGTAAGAAAAACAACTTAATGAATGAAGAAAAGGTTAAATCGCAAGACCGAATAATACGTTCAGATTTTTAAACAGAAATATTATCAGTCCATTTGAGCTGAAATTCTTGGCAAGGGCGCATATTAGATATCTTGGAATTGATACTGATATAAGGTACCGTAGATAACAAGTACTGCGCCCCACTACTAACCCACTACTGTATACCACCAGCATGCTGTAAGTGCCACGTCTGTAGGTTCTAACACGGTTTTATTTTGGCAGGTAGTTGAAGTGAGAGAACGAATTTCTAAAAAAAAAAAACGGAAAGTTCAGTATTGGGCAGTCAACAAACGTCTTAATTGGCATGTCCCCACCTGAAGCTCCCTGAATATCTCATGTCGTTATACAGAAGCGCCCTTCGAATGGACGCACATGAGAACATCAGATAATTCATTTTCTTTAATTTTTGAAATTCCTTAGCTTTTTCATTTCCTTCACCTGCCAAAATGGAAGAAAAAGTTTTGACGTTAGAACCTACAAGCTTGGTACCTCAGCATATAAATAAGTATCGGACTACGACGACAATGTTGCATTTGTTGATCTCATAGACAGTTGTGTCAGACTCGATCACTGAGACATTATAACACATTTTTTACCCTGATAACATCGAAAACCCTATCCAAAATACGGATAACTATGTTAATATGGTCTTTGAAAGTGCTTGGGAAGCAGACCCGACTGGTAGTTGTAGACAGTTTAAATAATTGGACCACGATTAGAAGAGTGTATCATGCGATGTTACTCTATAAAATAGTTTCTACGTTTTCATCGCACGACTTTAACCCGTACACACGAAGTGTACTCTGTTGTGAACAGCAGATCTGTAGATGCAGCACATCATCAAATCCAGGGTTTCTATATACCAAAAGATTCGTCTCGCCGGGCTCTAGCTGATGGTGTAGGGTAGAGGGAGGTGGGAGGTCATGCTAAAGAGAGAGATGAGGTATTGAAATTTCCGGGTTGGCAGCACTCCGTCTGGTCCCGGTTGTGAACAGTAGGTGTGTGGGTGCGTGCACCGAGTGTTCCCGATCGGGTACAGTAGCCAAGCTCCAGCGGCCTCCGGGCACATTGTGTGTACCCGGTACCTACTGGACAGTAGAGGTGTTTGTGTGCGTGCACTTCTGTCCACGACTGGGTACAGTGTAACTTGTTTCTATATATGTGTATTTTTAAAGATTTTCTACAGGAAAATGTTTCTAACTTTTGAACGGTTGAGCCAAAAGAAAAAATAAGACCACCATTGGATTCAGCAGGAAAACTATCGAAATGCACCATAAAACACTGAAAAATATCCTATGAAGGAAACTGCATAGATGAAACAGGTTTTTTTTCAATTTTTTCTCTGAAAATTATCATACCTTGTGAATTATTAGGCCTAGAGAAAAAATAAAACTACCATCAGATTCAGCAGGTTGAAATGTCAAAATATATAAAGAAAAAACATTATAGTACCATAGGGACAAAACGGCCCGTGTTCTCCCAAACTTATTTTTGAAATATTTTGCGAAATTTTGGCTTACATTCCGTGGATTTTAGCACAGTTACCGAAAAAATGTTAACCGTGGCAGAAGCCAGAAAGAGTAACATTTTCCCTTCAAAGTAAGCCATGAACGATGCTTATACATACTTTCAATAATGAAGGCACTGTGAGCTGTAAAGTGAACCCCACTTTTGATTTCTCAAACGCGGGAGGACCCAGCTAGTGTTCGCGGGTTAAAACTTAAAAGAAGCTCAAAATTGATAGCTAGGTTGCAGCTAATATCTTATGAACTACGGTACGGTCTCTACTCGTTGCCTGTTGTACCAACTTTTACGTTTGCAAATGAGGGGATGAGGAGGTAAGAAATCTGCGTTTCCTCAAGTCAGAAAGGAAGGGACTCGAAGTATTAGAAATAAATACACGTTAACTAGCAAATCCGGGCGGTAAAAATACACATGAATTTGCCCAAGCCGATTCATCGCTCGCCATGGTGGCGAATGCCGAGTTATGGCTCGAAATGGTACAAAACAACTCAGAGCAAGATGCACCACCATTCGGGTGTAATAACGACATGCTTCGTTTTACGAATCAAGCCCAGACCAAAAAAAGAAGACTCCAATTTCGTACTAACAATTTTTGCTCTTAATTTGAGGTCGAACGAAAGCAAAAATTCAAATTTTCACCCTAAAGATTTTGACTCTTGATTCGAGTTAGAAGAATATTTACTACCTTAGCTTTATGTCATGCAATTTTGCCTGGCAGTGAATGAACACAAAATAAACATGGGCAGTTAAAAATATATTTGTCTTTATTCTACTATTTTGATTCGGCGTCCCACTTCACTGTACTTCTAAGGCGATAAGCATATGTATTTAGTTTCGAGTAACCGAGACAAGAGCGCTACGTTAAATTTATCATATCAATACCGAAGTTGCCAGCAAACTTTTTTCGCACGCGAAAATATGACACACATTTCAACCACAAGTGCCACAAGCCTCCCTGTGCCCAGCTTTAAAATAACAACAAAAAAATTGTACCGACAGCCCGTCCTTATTGATGCCCGTGGCAGTTTTCTGCTACCGTGTGGTGGCTGCCTGCATGGCACCTGCCCGTTTGCTCTGGTTTAGAACATTAACAAGAGCTGGTCACGCCAGTTCCATGCATTTCGGCACAGCATTGCCCGTCTTCTTCAAAAACTAGCCCATTATTACCGTCCTCCTCGACGTGTTAGCAGAAAACAAAGGCGAAAACCGCAAACGATCTACTGAGCCTGCTTGCCATGTTGCCAAGATATGCCCCCAACTTCCCAAGCTCAGTCGTATCCAAGATACGGACAGACTGGTTATATGTATATTCGGGTTATGTAGAGTATATTGTTGAAGCGTGACAGAAAATGGGCAAGTAAATAAGTAAATGAACAGATATAAATATATTTCCCCTTTTCTTCACAGATCTCTCTCTGTACGTAGTTACACTTCGGCTGGGTAGGCCACGGCCTCCATGGGTCTCTACGTCACCAAGTTGGTCTGATCGGTACAGTCTCTGGACAAATAACTAGACTTATCCACTCGACCTGATATTTTTTATACCTACTCTGCATATTTGGGGGTTATCTGGATAGAAACTAACTATTGTAATATATTATCTAGATAAAGTTATTGAAATCAAGTTTTCTATTCAGTTATATCCGTAATATGCAGAGTAGGTGCCAAAAATAACAGGCTACGTCTGATAATTTGTCTAGAACTTTACATGATCGGACAGTTTTCGAGACTCAGGCCTGTACTTTAGGAGGCCTTGCGTAGACCCGTCATACATTGGCATCATGCTCGTGTTTAATGTGCGCAACGCGCTGTAGTGATGCGGAAGCGGTATTGTACAGGCGACAAAGTGGAACAAAATACCTATAGGCCTGCGCACTTATAGTAATGTCTGTTCGAGGTTAATGTGCAGCTCTCAAACTGTTGTCGCGGATGTTGTGCAGTAGTACAGCGGACTGAGGGTTTCTACGACGAGTCATTTCTCTTGCGAATATTAATTCGTTAAGAGTCAACTGCGTCGTGCTTGGTTGGACGCACTTTGCTGAGAGCGATGCAAAGCCGGCTCGGTGTTTAGCGACTGAACACGAAATAAAGTGTAGATGTATGGATCACAGGTCGTGGTACACTTAATAAACAAATCAGCACGTTTCCACAAGGAACACATTTTTCTTCATATGCCACGCTCTGTGTGCTTACGATTACAGATATATATGTATGCAATAAATAAGGAAACCTAAAAATATAACCCGCATTCCTATGCATGTTGATTTCAGCTCAACTGCAAAATATATATACGGTACATACAGTATTATAGAGTGCACATATACAAATCGTACAGGATGGCGCGCATACACACACAGGTGGCTGTGCAGGTAGTTACCTATATCTACTCCAGAGGAGGTTAGCGCATCACTCGCAGGTACGCTAAGGTAACCTCCAGTTGAACTTTTCATTGCGCCACCACAGGTCAGTTTTTGCGCCAACATTTTCCGTGTGCACGCCACAGAAACAAGGGGTCGTTCCTCCGAAGAGTATAACAGCGAGGGGGCGGGTCGCGGCGACACGCTGGATTGCGTCACGGTTGCGACTGACCACCGCCGTCGGACAGTCCCAGTCCGTCTACACGGAGGTGGATAGCGGCAATGGCAGGGTAGTGATACCAGCGATGTGCGAGCGGCCACTGACATCAGGGCTGAGGAGTCGGGTAACCCCAAGTGCAACTCCGACTCTTATGACCCCAATAACCACGGACTCAGAGTAAAATTCTTAGCAACTTGGGCCCAGTTTTACCAGCTGAAGACTTCCGGGACAAGCCAATTCCCCACGTACGTAACAGATAGGATGGGCGAACCTAACCCTATGGCCCTCCACATGCCCCCTGAGGGGTTACAAAATAATAGGCCGCCCAGATGCTAATACTGTAAGTCAGTGTCTGGAACGGCAGAGAAATTTGCAATGGCGAGGTACGAAACTTAGGAAGCAGCGTCAAATACGAAATAAATACACCTTCTTAAACCACTGCAACAGTTATCAGGAGAGGAAAAGCGAGAGAAAACAAAACATGCAACAAAAATGCGATGAATCCAAGCGTGAAAAATAACTAAGCATGGCAACAGGAAGTTAAGACATAAGAGGAAAAACAGAAAAAAAAACATTACCAGAAGTTTGAAAGTCAAGATGGGATAAATGGATAAAGAAAACAAAAGATATCTCACGGCCTTATAATCAAAGCCATCAAATGCCCTTGGGGTACAATTCACATGTGACCCCTATATCAGGCTTATACAGCCTATCCTTTGTCCCTTGAGGTATTGGCGAGAACACTTACTAATATACACTATCGGCTTTCGGCTTTCCACACGGAATATTATGAAACTATGCTGCCCGACACACCGGAGAAAGAAAAGGCACTTCAACATCCAGTAACTATTTTTATCAGGCCGTGTTAGTTCGCGTAAGTACGGCACAAGGCGGGAGCTTTGCTCTCGACGCTTGTACAGGTTCTCCTACTTAGCCTACACGATCGGAAATTCATTGGCAATTATTCGATATGCATAGAAGCGGCATCGGATATCCGATAATCGCCTACTACTTTCCGATTAAGTTCTATTTTCCATTTGGGAAATTATCGGAGATAATCGTGTGTTGTAAGTTGTCATCTCCTCTAAACGGTATCTGAAAAAAGCTCCCGGAGGAAATAAAGCTCGGGGAGAAAAAGCCACCGGGAAAAAAGCCCAGCCAGTTTCTTGAAGTTACACTCAAGCGCTCAACTCAGTTATTATGAAGCACATTATATTCAAGTGAAGTAAATTATATACCTGTCGCTAAGCTGAATTTCACCTAGCATTTGTACGTGCGAACGTCGACTGCAAGAGCCCCTAAAATAGGTTATAGGTGAAGCGAAGTTTAGTTAAATGGGTCACGTTAATTTAGGTTAGGTTTGGATAGGGGACGTCCGGTTAAGCTAGGCCGAGTCAGGTTAGAATAAATCAGGTCACAGTTAATCAAGTTACGTCAGAATAGGGTGGGTATGGCTAATTAGGTAGGGTTATCTTAGGCTGCACGTATTTTAGTCTCAATTAGAAAAAGCTAGACTAGGAGATCGTTCAATTGGGTTGTTGCAGTCGACCTAAGCCCAACCCACTTGATTTGACGTGTCCGGATAGGCAGACAACTTAAACCGCGTTATACTGTGAATGGTGTCGCAGGAGCTACAAGCGGTCCCATTACGGTGAGCCAACTGATCTCTCCAATTAGTCAACTGATCTCTCCAATTTACAGAGGCAGACTAAGCTCAGTGAAGTCCGACAGGTATTCTATTAAGTGGCAACGCCTGATATTTGAATCTAACAGTGGAGGCCCGAGCACTTGCTGAAGATTCGGACACATCGCTGCACAATATCGAACGCGCCCAAGGCTAGCTAGGTTTGGTTTGGGTAGATAAGTCTGGTACAGTTTATTTTGATTTATATTACCGTAACTTCAAAATAAATAAGTAGAGGTAATAAATATACATTAGGTGATAGGTAGGGCTTTTTTCCAGGTTTTTTTTAGGAGCGTTTTTCCTGCAGGATATAGCTTTTTCCGAGTGGCTTTCTTCCTGCAGGTTTTTTTTTCCTACCGGGGCTTTTCTCGTATACACCATCTAGATATCATATAATATCGCTTATGAATTTCTGATAGGGTCATGGTGCCAACTGTGCACACTAGTGGACGTTACAAATACTGTTATTGCTACTATAAGTGATGTTTAATTCAACGTAATTTACCAAACAGACGCTTTGTTTCTAATTGCCTTCGGTGCCTTTATGAGAATAGCGGTCGGCGTGTTACCGGCACTTGAGCGGTAATAATACTTCTCTTTAAAATGCTACGGGTCCGCCGCTATGGAGCAAGTTTTTCATCGCTGCAGATTCCTGCGAAATTTTTCGGCGCGGGACTGACGGAACGCGACGATCGTAACACGCGATATTCACGTGATCACAAACGCTTAAATGTTGGTCTTACATAAAACGTTTGCTTCCATGCACTTGCCATAACGGTGGAGCTCAGTGATATAGTCTTCCTTCGACACACGCCATACAAATTTCACGCAGGCCTTTTATCCCACAGGAATCTTCGTACAATTCGCGGGAGTCGCGTAGAACGTTACCTCATACGAAGGCCGGTGAAGCATCGAAGGAAGCAACTTAGCATCCGCAACAACCGACAATAACAGGTACCTATTAGAGAAGAATGAATAATATGATTATATTGAATAGTTTAAGCCTCCATCTCCAGAGCAAAGGCGATCTTACAGAGGACGGAACAAGGGACATACAGTACGTCAATATAACGTTGAACCCAAACATGAGGATGTCCCACACAGACATATAAATATTGGCCACAGTTGGAACTATACGAATGAGAACAGCAAATTGAGGCAGAAAATCGTTGTTTGCACAATTCCCTAAAAGTAAACACGAATATTAACTAAATTTCTTTGTTTCATAGCTGGAAATTCCTGGAAATCTGACAAAGTTGCTTTTACTACCAGCCATTAGGCCTACGCAACGGTATTCCAGCAATGTACATACATACCGTACTACTGTGAAACGACGGACATCAACGATACTCCTTCATGTAGCTATATCAACAGAAATCTGAGTACTTCACAATACGAGATTCCCGCAGTTATCTAACCCGTTAACGCATACCGTCCATTATCTGGACGCTGTCAGTAAATATATAGATTTACTACGTACATTAACAACACCGCAGTTATACATTATCCACCGGCTCCAGATAAGGCGAAGTCTCGGTACTGGACAATGCACTACAATTTGTACGAGAAGTACCTATAGCAGCCGTGTAACGGACAACAGATACCGGCACATTTGACCCTCCACTCTTTATCTCTAAACCGGAGCACGGAAAAACTGTGCTGCCGAGTACTCTTTGCTTCCTGTGTGTTTTCAGTGGTTACATGACCATGTATACTGTAACGGTCGTGCAGTATGCTGGTACAGAAGCTATATTTGAGCTGTGCCACTAAAACCAATGAGAAATTTGAACTCAAATTAAAAAAAATTCTTTTGGAAAGTGAAAAGTTTGAATTTTATATTGCAAAAGCTACTTGATAAATAATGTTGCCATGAACGCGCTAGACTTTAAAAAGCTCCAGCTCCAATGGTTGGGAAAAATTTGTTTCTACGTATAGTAAGCGAAAATAAGGAGTAAAAAGACATAGAACAGGCATATAAATAAAGGCCGTAAATAAGTGTCTACATGCATCCGATGTTATTACAAAAATAATAACTACGACTAGGTAACTCGAATTTTAGATGTATATATAGTATATGAGGTCAGGTATAGCACAGTACCAATTCAATCAGAAAAACAAACACACGGAAGGGATTAGCATATAAGGAAATACATAGAAAACTAGAGCACTCTGAGAGTGCATACTTCCGCCAAGCAGGGCAACGGTAACGAAAAATTCAATTCGGCTCTGAAATCATGATTTTCTTTACATCGACAGCAAAATCTGATCATTTATGCCTTTGATAAAGTTAACAGTATCCGTAATTTTCTTGCAGATCCGTTCATAACTTTTTGAGTTGTGCTGCTAACATATATTGAACACACAAACGGACCAACCGATCATCACCAAAGTTGAATTAATTATTAAGTCTTAACATGACTGAAAATTTCATAAATATCCCTCCATAATTTTTCAGTTATTGCGCTAACAAACATTTTAACAAACATTTGTCAAACACACAAACGGACTAACCGATCATCACAAAAATTTAATCAATTATGTCTTTTAACATTACTAACAATTCCTGATAATTTCATAAAGCCATCCATGGTTTTTCAAGTTATTGCGCTAAGAAACATAAAATCAAACACAGCGACAAACAAACAGATCATCAAAAAAAATTTGATCATTTACTCTCTGTAATAAACCCAACAACTCATGTAAATTTCATGAAAATCCGTTCATTACTTTTTAAGTTGGGGCACTAACAAAAAAATAGGCAAACAAACAAACGGATAGACAGATCTTCACCAAAAGTTAATCATCTGTTCCTCCTAACATGCCTAACAATCCCTGTAAATTTCGTCCAAATCGGTCCGTAACGTTTTGAGTTATCTTAATGACAGACAGACAGAGCCTACGAAAACATAACCTTGGCGGAGGTAATCAACAGAAGAAGACTAGAACGCCTGGTGGCGTAAGACCATTACCCACGATGGAGGAGGGGGGGGAGGAACTAAAAATGCTGAGTAAGCAGCTGTGGCATTTTTCACATTTAGCTCAACCCACGTGATACCCTGCAAGAGACCGCAACGGTAGCTCAATGTCTTCTGGCGGTTATTGGGCGATAAGACATACATAGAAATATATATACCATGCGATATATATAGACGCAACACGAAAACATTACCTCACTCACAGTGTTAGCTGGTGATAATAGAGTAGTAGGAGCACGAAGAAGATAGAAGCAACTCATGCAAGAAAAAAATGTGGTTTGGTCACAGTAACTTACCACAAGCACGATATGCCGACCAATCGCCCATGAGCTTGGGGGAAGTGCGCAACACAAGTTAGTAATACTGAAAGGTAAAGTTCTCTTGTGCACGGCACATACTGGGTGCAAGCAAAAGGTAAGTTGACACGAGTTATTTGAACCAGCAATACAATTGCTACCACTGTGTTGTTCTTCTAATTTATAGGTTTTTACTATCCCAAGAGTCTAAAATTTATTGTTTCTTTTACAGAAATACAAAAAATACTAGCAGAGCCTAGCCGCAGCATGACAACAGCAGAATTAAGCTGCGCCGCGCATTAGGCTGTACAGACTATAAGAGTGACTGGTTACGCTCCAAGGACTGCTTATTGCATCTAGTCGAGTTTCAAACAAAGGAATGACATTCAAAGAAACACACAGTCCTACAAGTGACAGAAAACGCACAAAAAAAGATTTCTTGGGGCTTAAAACGCTCCATAATGGTATTCATTTCATTCCATGCATGTACCAATCTTCGTACATGAGAAGGAAGAAACGCAGAAGGATCGCACTTAGGTAGAGCTAAGTACTTGTATCTCCATACTGACTCTAGTAAAACAAAATATTCAAATCTATTATTTTTCCTGTACTTTAAGAAAGACAAAGTTTAAGTTTGTATAGCGTGACGTATTTCTGCAGTTTCCATTCTGCGGCTAAGTTCGACAGTTTTATTCAATTTTAGTACTTCGGTGAAAGTAGATATTAAGTTTTTGACTAGTACGGTATAGAGCTCATTAAAGCATTAAACTACAACAACAACACTAAGTTAACAATTGTTTCGCAGAATTAGAACTCGGCCAGTTTACCTCTAATGCTCGGCAGAGAAAGGAACAACTAAGGGACATGCAGTACATTATACCAGCAACGCATGAGAATGGAACAAGAGATAGGTATTACATTAATAGTAACTACTTGAGAATGGAAGAAGGGCATATGTTATATTATAAAAGTATAATACGTAAAATAGGAAGAGCGAATCAACAAAGCAGAGAAAGAAAAAAAGATAACCACAATAGGTAGAAAACAAGAGAAGGATACGCAATACCGTACGTAGAAGGTAAAATACGTCCCCGAAGACCTAGCACACAAATAACCTACGGCATCCCTCTAATGGCTATGTCCAATGCACAAGTGATTCATATACCTACCAACTGTACTTGTATTTTTCACAAGGCGTCAGGCAAGCATTACGCCTCAGGGAGCACTACAGGGGATTCATGAGCCTGACACTAGCTGGCTCCAGAGGGTAGCTACTTTACTTTTGCAGACTCAGTTTCTTCTGCAGCTGTAATTCCCAAAGTGGGCAAAATCACCTATCCCTGAACACAGGCAATGTGGCGGCGGGACAGTGGTCGCAAGGCACCAAGGCAGTGGTGGTTAATGAACCTAACCAAGACAAGCGTACGTGATATGCCGTTCAAGCGATATATGTAGTCTTACGATGAGAAACCGACAAGTTTCGTCTACACAGGACCCATGGAAATGAAATATATTACCAAAAATAAAAGAGATTTCGCAGATACCAACGGCTCGCAGCATAACACATCGTCAGACAACAACGGTGTCACGCAATGAGCCATCAGCTCTGGACAGACTGCCCCAGGGGCGCGGAGTGCGGACACACAGACACACACACACACTACAGTGACTACACTGTTGCTTAGAGAGCTTGGCTTTCGCTTCGCAAGAGTTAGTTGTGAGAAAAAAGTCGTGTATTGGCACGTGCGCGTAACAGGCGAGAGGACTCTGTACGAACCAGGGCTGGGGAGTCGGGTGATAAACTCCGACTGCGACTCCTTGGTTCAGTCAGTTTCAGACTCCTAATAAAAAATGCCTAATCCCTGCTTCCTTTTCAAGAAAATCGGAACAATTTTCCCGACTCCGACTGTTAGTTCTAGCCAGCTTCCGACTCCCGACTCTTGGCCGCCAAATACAATAGATTCCTGCTCTGCAAGCCAGATAGGAACATTCCCGCATTCCAGCAGGGCACCAACTCAAACAAAGAAAAAAGTTCAGGCGCCACAGGTTTGCAGTGTCCCACGAACTATACCGAGGCGATACTGAACGACCGCAAGCTCGACTTGTCGAGTGAACTCGCAGCTAGTCAGTCGTCCCGATACAGAGTACCTAGTTTAAGCCTCCGTTCCCAATACAAAGGCGATATCTCAGAGAAAGAAATGGCAGCTAGTATGCAGGTCCGTAGGATAGAAACGTGGAACCCGTGCACAAGGGCGATCCCACACAGGATCAACACGCCTTGGAACAACAAGTCAAGAAACAAGACTAAAATAAAACATCGGTACGTGTACGTAAGAAGAAGGATGCAAAGAGGGCACGAAGGACGTACCGAAGGCATAGCTAAGGCTCTGGTAACCTACAGTTTCCCCTTTGGGGTCGCTGCTCCCCATAACATAGAGGACTAAACCTGACCAACTGCTAACCTTATGCAATGGACGGCGAAGGTCTGTAGCCAAGATTCCTTGTACTAACCTTTCAAGTTAAACGAAGTGCGAGCTGAACGTCCGCGCGTCAAGATGAGCGTGCGATGGCACAGTGTGGCTCGGCATAACTCACACGGCTGCAGGCAACAAATGGCATCACACGTCGCAATGTCACAGCGCACATGTCGCGCGCACGGGCGACAGCTGCCGCGCTAACGTCCGGCCGGCATAGCG
>LQNS02015105.1:25946298-25966341 GCA_001587735.2 Parhyale hawaiensis
TTTCTATTCCTACGAGAAATAGAAACCTATTTATGGGAGTTAAAGAAGCCAACATGAACAATAACCCCGGTTCAGGATTACATGTTCTCTTTTTCAATACCTTTTTCTCACCGTATTCTTGGTCCCAAGGAGTTGATAATAATAATCTAATGCTTGGCTTAAGAAATCTACTTTCTTCACCCTCTGACGGGCAAGTAAGGCTAATTGCCTAATGCTATTCCTACGCAGTGTGGTACACGTCACAGTTGTTAACGTGCTAAGTGAGAGCAAGCTAATAAAGAAACTCAACATGACTACGTTCATCCATCACAGTCGTCACTTAGGGGAGCTCATCGTAAACTGAAGCGCCTTCTCCGCAAATTTTCTTGACCGTTTGCACTGAAAGCGCAGCCCACGCAAGAGCTTTCGAACATATGGAACTCGCTGCACGGCCCGACGCACGTCCATACTTTCAGTAATGATGATGAAAGTGACATCATAAGCTGCCCATTTAAAGCCCAGGTGATATCGGGAGTTACCTAACGGTCCTGCCACCGTAACAAACCCACATAGAAAGCCGCAGTGAGTGGCCTATGCTAAACCGACGCGTAGGTACAGCAAAAAGATGCAACGCTCACTGAAGTAGCTGGACGCAAGATAAAAGCAACAAGAAACGGCAGCAGAAAACCGGTGGTGCTGCTTTGACTGCTTGAGTGGCATTGCCAAAGAATTCGGTGTTAGATAATCCAGTGGCCGCAGTAAAAAAACAGTAGAGAAAGGATGACCGAGCTTACGTGAGCAGGTCCAGCGAAAAAAAATTAGAGCGGCAGCAGTTACTTAAGAAGCGTGCATCAATAGAAAGTTAACTGGGGAGATTTATGGGAGAAAAGTGCAAGTATCTGCACAGATAATATTTATAATGAAAAAAAAACTGGCTTAGTTGTGCATTACAAAACCGAGTCGTGCGTGTGGTCGCAGGGGTAAAATTATCTTGGTTACGGAGTGAATTTTTTTACAATTTACGAGGTAAATGACCAAGTAACGTTACTTGCATGACACTTTTGCTGCGAAAGGCGTTGTTAGCTGCCCGGTGAAGGGTTAATAATCTTTAATATCCACGTGTGAGGAACTGTCACTGAAATTGTTATAAACATCTCTGTGGTATCAGGAGTAACCAATAGCCATAGCTACTGAGGTTCCGATATTCAAACAAAGCTAAAATTTTCAACGCGTAAAAATTGCTCGCCCTCCTAAACTGCAAGAAGTATCTACGTCCATCAGGATTATGTTAAATCTCGCCAAAAAATTACTTTGCACCTTGTAGCCTAAGGACCCAGCAATTCTTCTTCTCCCAGTCTGATCGCTAAGTCCTTTCCAAACCGAGCGGTAGGTACCACCTAACTGTACTCGGCAACAGATGAATAAGGAAGGGAGATGAGGCACCAAACGGTGACGGGGTGACATTAGGAGCAGGTAATACATTAATAACGTATGGTAAAAGCGAGAGTACGAGAAGGGAGTGGCATAGTCAAACCAGAGTAAGGAGTCCGATGGGCGTGGCGCAAAGCAACTTGGTCAAATCTCACTTAAGCGCGTGGTATAACTTGTCTCAATCGATAAGATTATATATATATTCGAATACTTAAAGTCCATTAGTCAATAGATTAGATTTGACACTGATGCGTTCAATTCAACCCCGCCCCTAAAGAACTGCTTACGCTGGTTTAACTATAGTAACCCACAACTAGAAAAGATTGAGCGCAAGCCTGGAAAATTTAATCGTATCTTACTCAGTTTGTCTATAGCTTCTCTAGAAGGGCTCTTCGTCCTATAGAATTATCATTAAATTCAGAAGTTTCACTTACCGCTTCCACAACAAAGGCGATATCACAGAGGAAGAAAGGACACATCGTATGACGAATCGTCATACGATAGACGCGTGGGACCCATGCATGAGGGTGTTCCCACAAAGAATCAACGTACATGGGAACAGAAAGTCAGGAAAGAAGAGGAAGAATAGATGGAAGAGAGATCCGTAGGAGTATGAGATGAGAAGGAATCAAAGTGGGCACGAAAGACGTCCCGAAGGTCTAGCTAACGGCAAAGGTAACATGGGCGAACCTAAACTAGCCTAACCTTACGGCCTAAGGCCCACCTATGCTCCCTGAGGGGCTTCATCCTCTAGAATTATAACAGTAGATAAGTTGTATATGAACTGCCGCCTCAGCAAAATACGGTTTAACTATTGGAAGCACTGTGATGCAACGTGGTTAGGCGAATTGCGCAATGTTAACTGAGTGTATAACAATAAGCGAAGGTAATCACTATTGTACATGAATAGAACGGTACTCCACTATTTGCGACATCCACATATCTGTAGAGTTATTATACTGAGTAGTTTATAGGCCTCCGATTCCACAAAAAAGGCGATCTCGAAGACGAAGACGGGATATACAGTACGTGAATAAAAGCGTGACCTCATACACGAGGGTATTCTCACACAGGTTCAATATATGCTCATGGAAACAGCAAGTCGGGAAATCAGTGGAAAGTAACATCAATGGGAGTATGAAAGCGGAAAGAAACAAGTACCTAAGCACGAAGACGTCCCGAAGGCCTAGCTATGGCTAAGAATCCTAAGATAACCTAAACTAAAGGTTTCCACTGATGTCGCTACCGCCCATTTCATACAATGGACGAACCTAACTAACCCTATGGCAGATTGCCCCTCCATTGGCCCCTCAGGCACGTACGAAATCACTGGTTGTTCAACAAACTACCAGATTTTAATTGTTTCACGAAGTACTCTATATTGAGTGCGGAACAAACTGCCCATGCTGTAATCAACTACAACAAGTCCCTCGCCATTGAAATGCAACAAATAAAATAGCTAATGGTGGAAACAATGCAAGAGACAACAATACAGTTACTCGCAGGCACATCCACAAAAACTGGATTCGCAACATGGAATTCTTACGAAGCCTCTCATTTCCTGAAATTGGAGTGCGGGAGGGGAAAGTTTCACTTTTCAGTCACACATTGGAGGTTTGGAAGTGCGTGGCATCCAAAACGATTCCAGCTCATACATCCTACCTCTTCTTCCGTCTTGCTCCAAAGATTGCGGATTGAGTCAAATTCAGTCTCCTGGTTCAGTCAGTGTTCGACTCCAGCTCCTTAATTTGACTCCAAAAATGTTCTGACTGCTGCAGGCTTCACTGCTAGGTAGGGTCAGCTTGCCGGTAAAACGAACTAGAGCAAGCAAGAGATTTCCCAACTTTGTGTTAGGCCGCTGCCTTTGGTTTCCAAGGGGCCTCACTCTCCTGCCTCACCAATACATGAAAGCACACGCCTCACCGACACTCGCAGATCCGGAGATTCTTTGTCGGTGTCTTGAGAATCTTTGGTTTTCTTTATTAGCAACAGATAAGGAAATACTCGTGCTGAAAAATTATGACAAGTAGAAAACAGTAAAGAGATCCTACACTACACTACATACAGTAAATACGGCGTCTATGAAATTTTTTTTACCTTGACGTATCCATTTCTTTCAATTCTTCGCGTATCTTGTTTCTCTCTTCTGCGTTCTACTTGTCATTAAAATCTTCATAGTTACCACCCAAAAGAGTAACTGCGAGGATGTAGAGTTTCCAGCGTGTGTCTATCCGCCCCGACATGGCGGGAAGCGTGCTGTATCGAGTTTCGTTCACAGACCTCCGTTCCATTTAATTTCGTTCACAGACATTTGCTGCACTGAACTTCGTTTCCAGCCCGAACTTGATGGGTCGCGGGCTGAGAGGACCTAATGTCTTGACCGGCAGTTGTATTTTTCGTTCCACATTCTTTTCATTAAAGAAAATAAGGGCTCCTTTAGTCAAATCTTTGAAGGTGTTAGTTGAAAGCTCTTTTTTTAGAGCGTATATTTTGGCAATATTTTGGAACGGCTCGTACCGAACTGCTACCTCGTCGTCCTATCGTCCCATAGATTTTTCTTTCCATAGCTGCTGACTTTGGACGGCATCGCCCACTTTAAAAACCAGAAGTTAGGGCCCTCCGTATAAAAATGTTGGTGACCGTCTAAGAAAAGGTCAAGTTTACATGTGTGAGGCCACACAGCATCAAAGCATCTAGATTGCCAAAACTCCTGCAAAGATCGCCGTGGTAAACCGCGAATCGGCAATACCATACAGTTCAATGGTGCAGCGCTCGAGATGATCACGATCCTTTCGAGATGAGCCAAGACCTCTCATCACCGGTTTGGCAACACTTCAAGTCCACTTGTTGTGGCATAAATTACCTATCTGAAGGAAGGGAATATCAGCCATGACGTCCATTCTTCGCTACAGGAAATTACCTTATCACCGGCTTGGCAACACGTCAAGTCCACTTACCGTGGCATAAATTACCCATGACAGGCGTAAAACGGTGCGTCTGTCAGAAGAGAGATCACCATGATGGCCGAGCACAACATATGCCGCTCCAAATACTTGCGATTGTGTACAGTTGGGCACAAGAATGAGGTGAAAATAAGTGTATTTGGCGAAGAGGCGGCATGGCACAAAGTATCGCAATTCCAACAATGGTCTAAGAAGGAGGAGGAGGATTTAAAGGCGCGTCAGCTGCGGCAAGTGGGTCACCTACGGACGCAAACTTGACACGCTTCGCCGCAGTGCACCGACTGTTGCATATGCGGCGATGCGCGGTGGTGGTTAGGGAGGAATGATGACACTAGCGAACGCGGCTCATATCCAGCCAAAAAACCGGTTTTGGAGTCTCGTGGGCGTGTTATTATTGCTCGAGGTTTCCATTTAAGAAAGAATCATGGCATGCAGTGCTCTTCTGCTAGAAAGTAAAACTATATTTTGGTGTTAAAGCGATAAGAGTAAAAAATCTGGAACGAGAAATGAAGGGTGTAAGAGGAAGAAATTGTTAAACAGAAGGATGCATTTCTCTGTCGCTGTATTTCTGACACCGGCTATGGAGACGTCTATAGGCATAGCTACTTGTACGACACAAGGTACTAAACTTGCACAAGACTTTGTGTTCCAAAGATAAATCTGTACACATTATCAATCGGAAAGAATGTACAAACGAACCTTGTGCAAGATGTCTTCATACAAGGGGTTACTCGTAATAGGTTCGTTACCAACAGTTATATAACGTACATGAAACTTATGTTACTCACCGATTTAATTTAATTTTCATTCTCTTTGATATTTTAGTATGAAGTTGAAGTTTTAATAATTTATGGCACTGGCGGTTTTCTTGCAATATAATTTTTAGAGTAAAGCAAGGAACGAAGGGTAATTTAACTCCCATATACAGTATAAGGTAGCTGCTACCTTCTGATACAAGGTACACATATTTCGATTCGCATCCCCTGCTTTATATACAAGGTCCACCAGTAGTTCGGTGCAGAGCGAAGTGCTATGAATGTTCCGGGAAGATGGAAGTTCGCTCCTCTGACTGAAATGGAAGTGGTTTGGATCTAACCCGATAGGTGAACTATAACACAGCGTAAAAAACTTCAGATCCAACTAGACTGGGTACACTATACGATAATATTTAAATAACTAAAAAGAGAGCAACCCTGCAAAAAACTAGGGCCGCTTATACAGCAGCTACGAAACCGTACCGTAAGTTAGCTTCTGCACGGCGCCCCAATTTTTTTAGGGAAAATTTTTCTCCATCTAAATCAAACAACGATATGGAGACTGCTCGCGGGCACATGTAGCTACCCAATAACTCTGTTCGGTTTAAAGGTCGAAAATGAATCCAACTCGCCGCAACGGTGCTTCATGCAGTGTCTAATGACTGACTGCGCAAGAAAAAAAAAATAATAACGACAGTACCTACCCAACTTAGCTACTGAATAGTACCTTAAGTTTAATGTCGACAAAAAAAAAACAGTGAAAATTTGTAAGAATTTCACAAGACATGATGAACCTCATAGGAAAGATGAGGGAAAACAAAACGCCGGTCTTTTCCAAGCAAATTCTAATATTACGACCCTATGCCAAGTAGAAGCTTGTCTGCCCAAGTACCTATACGCTAACTACGCCGGGAACCAAGAAAGAAGGAATTAAGAAGAGGCACGGATCACTGCAAGCAAAACAAGGCACCCTTGGCCGGGAATAAAAAAAACGAGCTAGATGAAGCAGCTAAGCAAGAAAGGCAATAAAAAGGAGTATGAATATCGAAAGAAACCTTGCTAATAGCTGCAGAAGGCCAGACGTCCTGAAGGTCTCAGACCAGCTCACGCAGCGACTTAGGAGGGTGGCGGATAGAAAACATAGTGAAGGGGGAAGAAAGTTTAAACTTAAACAGAGCATACCTCACAATTAAAGGGCAAACCAAAGCGACGGCCCTTGTCTGCAGTTATGCACAATTCGAACAAAGGCTTCAAATCAATAGGAGTGTGCTTGTGCTTTACTGAACAGCAATGATAACAGCGAGGGAGAAACTTGTGCAGGACATAAAAAATAGCCACTACCAACTAACAATCTTATTGTTTATTAACTTTCCTCAAGCAAGAACATATTACGGCGTTAACAGTTATAACGACAAAACCAAATTTTTCGTTTTCTTTACCTAGAAACTGAACTAGAATTTGGTTTGTCATGGGAACAGCATTGTTTAAACCGCAAAAAACATCGATACTCAGTGGTATGAACAGGTTTGGTTTCCAACAATATCGTTGTTGCGATCAAAACTTGAAATATAAATAAAATAAAAGTAACACGTTCCGAATGCCGTGTATAACGATAAGGGGAAAATATTATAACCAAACGCCAGGAGCGTCAATACTATTCTACAAAAAAAAAGCTCTCCGCGCTGTAGAAAATAAAATCAACTCTAGGCAATCAACATAAACGTTCTTTTTACATTATTCAGCTTGCAGACTCCTTAGTACATCTTAATGACCGAAAGCACTACACTATGTAGTAGTGAAACTTTCAACACTTGGAACAATTTCCCCTAGAAATCAGCGTTTTCACTGCTTTTCATACAGAAGAGAAAGCGCTTTCCGTGCACACAGGAAGGAGTGCCCGAGTTTTTCTGCAAGAATCTCGCGCAACAGCACAAGATTTGAAACTGGTTATTCGGTGTCTTGACCCCACAGCACCAACAGAAATTTAGTCCCTCGTACAAATAGCATTGCTTGAAAAGTCGAGAGAGTGGCGACACAAAAAATAATTGTATGCACATCCATCGCGTCCCAGTATCGGGTGATGTACTTGAATTCTACACAATGATATACGGTTAATTGTTCACTCAACGCGAAAATAGATGGAAGAGATATACGCTGTGTAATTTCGGCATTGAAAATAAATGAAATGTAGCTTCCGTCCTCCTCTCTTCGCATTTCCCATGCATAAACTGGGCATCATGAGACAGACTACAATTATATACGTAAAAAATTATTAGCACCAAAGGCACAATTAAGTAATATGTGAATAAGTCTGACAGGTCGTCAAAAATGACGGCGACAAATTAGGGCAGCTACTTTCCAATTGCTCGAGCATACGTCTGGCGCTGATTCTGCATTGAAGACATTAACTGCAGCAACAGGTTTGTTCTTCTAGTTAAACCTCACGAGAGGTAAATGCCGACAGTTTCACAGCAATCAATCAATCAATCAATAGCTACCTTCCGTTCTCCCAAACCCGCTTGTATATACTGTCCGTGAAAACATAGCTATTATTATACTCAGAAGTTTAAGTATTAGTTTCCACAACAGAGCGATATCACAGATGAAGAAAGAAGGGACATATATAGTATGATGATAGACACGGGGAACCCATGTACGAGCGTGTTCCTACACAGGATCAACGTGCATGGGAACAGCAAATCGAGAAAGAAAAACATATGGAAGAAAGATCAGTAGTAGCGTATGAGGTGGGAAGGAAGCAAAGTGGGCACGAAAGACAGACATCTCGAAGGCCCAGCTAATGGCTAAGGTAACCTACAGGGTCCCCCTGGGGGCGCTGCTCCCCATGACATAGGATGAGCGAACCTAAACTAACCTAACCCTATGGCCCATCCTATACCACGTGATGGGGTTCTAATAATATCGTAGTTGGGATCAAATTTGAAAGATAAGTAGACAATATAAGCAACACTTTCCGAATGTCATGCATAACGAGAAGGGAAAAATATTGAAAAACAAACTTTATTATATTCCTAGTTTTATGACTGTAAGCATGTTACAAATTTGCAACAGTATATAAGGATTGAGGAGTCATAACGGTACAATGAATTGAAAGTTAATACGGGGTGCTCGAGATTAGACGTAAGGATTGTTTTTATCCACCTAGTTGAGGAAGATTGACACAATACTGCTGTTGCGGTTATTGAAGAAACACTAGTGCAGTAATTCGCTAGCTGCAGTTTTCCATGCAACCCACCCCCTCCCCCTCTCCAGTGAAAACGACTGTTAAATACACAGACCCCCCCCCCCTGCAATCAAAGTGGTATGAAGTTCCTTGATTATGCACTGATTGATTACAGTATATTTGTGTAAATGTTCAGAGCATGCAGCCTATAATATCCTTCAACATACAATTACTCGTGCTACGTCATTGTTCACTTCATGTAACTAATCTTCGCATTTCACTCTCCTACATAATTTTTTCAAGTCCCATTAAAGATTGTTTACACTGAATTGTACAGTTACAGTTACCACTATTAAAAAATACGTTTTCGATATACGGTAAAAAAAAAAGTCACGGTGGGGGGAGGCTATCTTTGCCGTAATTAATTTTGTCAAGTATAAAAATATATTAAATAATTCAATAAACTATACATTTACCCTTTTATAGACTTAAATGAGTTGCTATTCCGTATTATAAATACAGTGAGAGCTTTCAAATGTAATTATTGAAAGTTCCGATGTTATGAACCAGTCAAGGAGTCCTTGCGTGAAGAATGGTGAGCGTGGGTTCATATGCACCCTGAAGGGAACAACTACTTTAGAGAGTAGGTACATTTACTGGAAAAACATTAACTTAGAGAGCCCTTTATTTCCTCAAATTGTCGGAAATGACTCGCTCGAGTCACGAAAAGTACTTGCACTTCACGAAATTTTTGTTACACTGTAATCTCAATTTAGCTTACAAAAACTTCCGAAACTTTTTGTTAAAGAAGCAGATGCTTCGTCTTCCAACTTGCCACCACATATTAAGTCCTGCGGACTGACATCTGACGAAAAAGAAGAAGCAGAAGAAGGCTTGTCTCAAGAAATGGCGTATAACGTGGGACTCTGGCCAGTATTGAGTGGCCTTCATTTCATGCGAAGAACCTGATGGAGTTCTGAGTACTGGAATGCTCGTACATGGCTACTTGCAAATATGATCGATCGGTATGCGCTAGTGAGCTTGTCGCGCTTTCAGAACGCCCCGCAAGCATATGGTTCCAAAGTTTCACTTTGTAGCTCAACACACAAAAAAAATTGGACTTTAACCAGAATTTTTTAGGCCCAGCCCATCACTGAAGCCTTCTCTAGTGACCGAGTGACTCCTACAACCATACGGGCAGAGCTGCCCGTCCCGTGATCAACCCGATCATTTTGCACGCTAAATTTCTGACAAGCAGTAAATTTCTTCTATTAATTGAAGACGCAACTAGTTACGCAATCAGCATGCCTTACGGGAACCCGTACAGCGGAAATGTGCCTCAAACCAGCCCTGTATCTTAAATATACTATTGTTATTTTCGGGTGAAGAAGCAGTAGCTATACCGTATGCGATTCCGCCTGCGTTTCAGGGCAAATACGAATTATTAGACTTGCAATAAATACATACAGAAACGTAAATGTTAATACAACATTAATTTCTGAACACCCTGAACTTGAGCAATTCATACAAAAATAGTATTTGGTATAGTAAATGAATCTCATCACGTTTCAATGCGATATCGCTGAAACAAATGCTTGGAAACTTCTCTACAGGCTTCGGTCCTACGTTAGTGCATTTCTTGCCGTTTGCGAGCCCCTACAATGCATTGGTCTACCTAATAAAAATATTATTAGCACAATTACTTAGAACAGTTCAATTTTCAGTTTCCACTACAACAGTGGACTAAGAGGTGAAAAAAATAAAGGTCATACATGTAGAGTCTGTCGACAGAATCCTGGAAACAATACGAGACTCGTAACACGAGGGGGTTCCCACACAGGAACAACGCGTAAGAGAACAGCAAGTCGGGGAAGAAAAAGAGGAAGAGGACGAAGAATCAAGAGAAGGAGTAGGAAAACTGAAGGAAGCACAGCGTGAATCGAGCCAATATCGAAACTGCCTATTAAAATGAAAGAAATTTCGGAAGCACAACTGCAGTGGCACGCACAAAGTGGATTCGGCACTTTAGCGCGGATTAAGCTCACCGAGTCACTACGTAGTTATGTGACAGTGCTGTCGTTTACTAAATCTATATAGGAATTTCCAACATCACCGTGACACGAACAAAGATAGAAAGCAAACAATCATATAACTGCTCCATGAAACAATTGGTTATAGGAAATGCACTTTGGATTTTGTCCTAAAATCTACAGCAATTTTGAGAAGCGTACGTAGACCAGCACTCCACAGAGTCCCCAAAATGCCTCACAGACTCGACAGAAAAAAGTTCCACACCACTGCATTGCCTCACACGAAAACAATAGAAACAAACTGCGAGCGTGTTCGATTTGGCAGCAAAATTGGGCCTTCGAGGCTTAACTCTTTAAAAATTTCAGATAGGTGTCCTGACTTCGATCCGTTCTTTCAAGTTCCGGGCGTTGACTCATAATTAGCAACCTTTCAGACTTAAATAAACTTAAGTTTACAGAACTTTTTGCTGCTAACTGGATATATTATGAACAAGTTTACCGTACAAAATATTTAAACGCTTTTTATAAAATGCTGTAATGCCACACCTCCTCGACGTAACATTTTACGGTACTACCAAAGTAGACCGTTCGGTCAAATAGAGCTCCTGCTAAGAGAATTTATATGTTTTAATGTGAACCGTAAAGAGCTAAAAAACAGTCACAGCACACAGAAAGCACCAGCATTAGAGGTCCGGACACGGACATGCACAGGTTGTAGAGAAATTCCAGCGGGCCAAGCTGAGCGAAACTCTCTCCGTGAACTGTGGAGCAACTGACCTATGGAACAGCACCTGCAGCCATATAGCTTGGACACCCTGGCGATGTTGATGTTGCCCTTCATGGTATATGGTTGCCAAGCGGACGAGTCGGACGCGGAGGTATTGGGGTGAATGAAGTCGGGGTGTCACAGTCAAACTCCGGCTGGTCATAGGAGTCAGGATTGAGAAAATTAGTTACTTACAGTCGTCTCAACAACCCATTTTTGCCGAGTTGGAGGTTTTTGGGTGCATGGAGTCCGAGTCAAACAGTTGTTGGTACCAGTTTATAGGCAGAAGGCCTTGAAACTCCGCAACCCGGACAGTCACGCTGTGCATGAAGCAAGTATCGAATAGTCGCAAGCTCGCCACAAAATATTAGCTGAGTCACTAGAACATTTCATTATGATAGAGACAACTTCCAGCTGCTCGACCCAGTGCAACAATGATGACCAGTGATTCCCTATGCTAGGGACCCCCACTGAAAATGGCTTGAAACACGCAAACCCCTACCATTAATATTGCGTTAACTTTGTAGATTATGTACCGCATGAATACGGTACACTATAATTCTGTAGACGTTACTTGCGTCAAGTGTAATGCTATTTATATTTAATACGGTAGAATTAAAACATAATAAAATAAGCCAATCATATAATTCCACAGGCGATATCACTGCAAATCACATGCAGTATTTCTTCACTCATAACTCTCATGAATCTATTTTAACTTGCCTGAAATGATTGTCTACACTCAATTCAAGTAATTTTATTCTGCAATCATCGATATTCAAAAGACTAACGCTTTCTATGATGGGAAAAAGGGGCATTAAGGTGTAACTTTATCATTGGCAAACTTTCAAAATGAAAAAAGATGTAATAGGGACATAAGGATATAATAGTTCGATTAAGCTTATTTTTTCCGTTTGTATATTTCAATATGTTGTTAATTTGTATCATCAATGCAATATCAGCAATAAAATATTGTTATGCAGTAGAAGCTTCAAACGTCATGAACCAGTCGGGGGGGTCCGTACGTGAACCACAGGAGGTTCGTAGGTTCACATGCACCCCTATGGGACACACTGGTATAGAAAGAGCAGAAAATGAATGGTCGTCTGCAGTATAAAAAAAAGCAATCAATCAATAGAAAAGCAAAGCCGCCCCTCCCCACACACACCCACACACACACACACACACACACAACAGAAGCATGGAGATCGGAAACAACAGTAAAAAGAGACTCGGTAAAATGAAACGGAAAGAAACAAAGAGAGTTAACAGAAAAAATTGGGAAAGTTTAGCTACAGTAAGTCGAAACTAGTACGGAACCGTGACCCTCAACTCAACTCCAGTTGAGCGAACCCTGCTTAACCCCCGTGTTCTCCTACCAAAACTTGCCCTAAAAGGATCGAGTAATTCCTCAGTACCTCACGGACACAAGATAAACTAAAGAGCACTTTCAGAGCGCATACCCTCGTCAAGTAAGGCAGCGGTAACGAAAAATTCAAATTGGTTCTGAAACCATAATTTTTTGTATCAACACTAAAATCTAATCATTTGTGCCTTTCGGTACTATTAAGAGATTTTGTAATTTTCTTGAAGATCCGTTCATAACTTTTAGAATTATGCTGCTAATAAACATCATGACAAACACAAGTCTAACACACCTACGGACCAACCGATCATCACCAAAATTTACTCATGTCATTTGGCATTACATGTACTAACAAATCGTAAATTTCATAAAGCTCCATCCATAACTCTTCGAGTTATTGTGCTAACAAGCATAAAATCAAATAGGTACTGCGAGAAACATAAGAACGAACAAACAATTCATCACAAAAATTTGGTCATTTAGCTACTCTTCATGATATACCGAACTCATGTAAATTTCATGAAAATCACACAAATCCGTCCATAACTTTTTGCGTAATGGTGCTAAAAAAAATTGGCAAACAAACAAACAGATCCACAGATTTTCACCAAAAGTTAATCATCTGTTATTGTTAACATGCCTAACAATCCTTGTAAATTTTGGAATGATCCGTTCATAACTTTTTGAGTAATTTTAGTGACAAACACGACAAAAACATAACCTCCTTGGCGGAGGTAATGAACATGTAAATTCCGTGTACGCAACTCCACACTACAGGCTATCTGTTCAACTTCTGAATTTTCGCTTACGATTTAGTGAAGACATTCAAGAAAATATGCATGTTAACTAGCGAAACAAAATGCAGCAAAAATTGCTCCACTTACCAATTTGTAATATAATTATCGGAAAAATTAGTGCAGTTAATAGACAAAAACAACACAGCTGTCACGTGCTATTGTGAAATGATGTAGAAAGAACACAAGGTTAGAGAAATTAAGAACAAAAATCACATGTAGGCTAAACATTACTAGAAAAGGGCAAAATAATGTGAAAAAATACAAATATCGGGAAATATTTCTGTCTCTATTAAAATAAACTAAAAATATTACGATCATACACCATATAAGATGAGTGGTGTACCGGTATAATATATGAAAGTTAGCAAAATGAAGCGAAGCATTAGCATTGTATACTACATGCAAACTGAGAAGAATAAAATCAGAAAGACAATAAAATAAAACCTATAATGGGAAGCAGCAAAGAGCGATCAAAATAACACTTGCAATGTACGTAATATGGCCTAAGTAGACAGATTTGACAAGAACATTTACTGACGGACTAACACAGCGTTCTTACAGTTTTACGTAGATCACATCAACACTGACAATATCCACAAGTTCTCATTACTGGACGAAGACTCTGCCTAAAGGCCACAGAAGCACCCCTTTCAACAAATTTCTAGACTTACTAACCACAAATGGGCATCAGCAAATTAGAGCACGAGATCAAGATTTTGCCTTGGTCACAACATCAACAATTACAACGGTATCCTAAACCACAAGTTGACATAACTGGACTAGGTATCACAACAAGAACAACAACAAAAGCACTTGCAACTAATCTCGTGTTACAGAAAAACACAAGTGCCATGGAACGCTCTCAATACAACGATGGCTTGCAGCTGTAGGCCACGCACGTATACGCGTTCAGTTTCCAGCGCCTGAAGTGATACTCTGGAAAGCACTGCTAATTGTTATGGAAATTATGATACATAAGCATAAGGTGTCATCTAAGTCGCGGCGAGCGGCCTAGTTCCATCGATTATAAGTTTCAGTAGTATTGAAAAATATTTTGATACTTAAACTAATGAAACATGAACACAATATTGGCATTTAAATCAGAATGAGCGTTCTATGTAGATGAAGGGAATAGTTTTACAAGCGAAGTGAGTGAAATAACTGCTAAATTAAGCCACCTTCGATAGAACTACGGCGTTTAAAAAAAAAAGACATTTAGTACAGTTCAGAGACAGAATTATTATTAATTTAAATAGTTTATGCCTTTGTCTCCACAATTGTTTTAAAGGCGATCCTCAGAGAGCAAAAACGAACGTGATACGAGTACGGTAGAAACGTGGAACCCGTGCACGAACGTGTTCCCCCACAGTATCAACGCGAATGGAGAAGCAAGTCGAGAGAAAAGAAGAGCAGAAAAAAACATCAGTACAAGAATAAAAAGGGAAGGAAGCAAAGTGGGCACGAAAGAGAGACGTTTTGAAGGCCTGGCTAAAGTAGCCTACTGGGTCACTCTGGGGCGCCGGTCCCATGAGGAGGGTGTGAGCAACTCAAGTTTAAGGTTCACGTAGGTATGTTGAGCTAGAATTTAGGATAATCTAAACTAAGAAATTGTAATTTGAAATAAATACTTAAAATGTTCTGTCCGACAGATAAAGCTACTTGCTATTCAACCAAAACAAATTCCGAAGTGAGTCTGTATCCCCAATAAATATATATATTTTTTTTTTTCAACAAATTGTGGATCCAAAACGACGTTGTCGGTGTGTTTATTCACATCGTTCAAGAGGGTCCAATATATTCATGTCAATGCAGCGAGCATACAAGAAACCTATCGTTCCGATATGTTTATTAGGCAAAGACGTGATTCAGCTAAAAATGCGCTTATCAGCATTAAATGAATGTCTTTTCTAACACCGATTGCAAGACAAACCGCATCATTTACAATGAATCATTCATCATCAAGCCAATATTATCAAGCAATCCAGCCTGCTAAAAGGTCAGCCCACAATGAGATATGATATAGCGAGTCCCAACAGGCCCTAGGGATAAATAAACCAGTTGCAGCTCTTAAAAGCTCTTTGATTAACCAAGGTTCACTGCGCTACCGCTGGCAGAGCAAGTCCGTATATAGCTTCCAAGGATTTTTTTTAACTATGAACGCCAAACCGGAATTTTTTATCCAAAGAAAATATAGCATATCTAGACACCGTTAACCTCAGAGCCTCATAGCCAGTTAACAAATAATAGGACTCCCCTCTACTAAGACGATTAACACGACATGTCGAGCGGGAGGTCGGAAATGCTTTGAAAAACAGAGACTATGCAGGACAACTTATGCACTTCGTGATCAATAGTCGGTCTTGTCTATTAATTTCTTTCTTTAGGAATCCGTTGCATTTTTACGAAAAAAAATCCATCTAGGGCAATTTTTCAAAATTTCATGGAAGAATTTTAAAAGGGCACGAGATACGGTACCACAGATTAGCGCGCTGCGTGGTTAATAAGCGGCCTAGTCGAATTCTTCCTTAAGAAAACTGCTAAATTTTTTGCGAAAAAAAGGAGTCTACAGCGGTTTCCCAAAAATTAAAAAAAAAATACAAGCACAGCTTTACAAGATGACAATTTGGATATGTTAATTTATACGCAATCGCTGGTAAACAATAAAAAGAATATAATTGAGAAAATCGGCGCTGTGGCTACGTGCAGTTGACTACGACCGGAAGGCATTTATCAACGTTCAAATAGAAATGAACGACTTTTCATTTGCCCAAATCATTTCATGTATTAAATTCATATACAAGTTGGGCATACTTCTTTTTGCCCATGATTCATCTTTTCTCCAAACTCAAATCAAAAACCTGGATACAAATTCTCAATGGCTTTGTTATAAATGCTATCAAATTCATCTGAGACACAATCATCGCTTCATTTTTGAGGCAACTATTTACAACAAGCAAAAACCACCGTAATATTTTTGAATAGCTACGGCAAACACTATCAGAAATTCCAGAGGAAGATGAAAAGGCTGTCTCTGAGATATACCTACATATACTCAATTCTTATGAATGACAATGTCATACACACACTGGAATGGCTAAAGAGCAGCTGGAGGTAAATCTCAGCAAAGAACGAGCATATCGTCTGACGCTTCCAGCGCATAAAACATGAAACTCAGCACAACTTACGCTTGCAAGCGACTTAATGAAGCGTAAAATAGAACTAACAGCCACATAAGCTGCAGGGTATTTTCAATACGGTTGGTCTCCAGTACCTTTCCAGCAGCGGCAATAGCAGATATGAAGTCGTTGGCGAGAGCTTAAGAGCCTGGAATCTGCAGAGAATAATGGACACTCCAATCGCAGGCTGCTGCTGATTGATGAGGGATGCATGCAGCAGAAGATGCTTGACGAACCGATTTAATGTGTAGCATAAATGGAAAATTAGTCGCTGAAATTGAGTGCAAAAATAGATAAAATGAAATGAGAGAATGGACGGATAGCCTCATTGTAAGGGGAAAACGGCCAAGAGAAACTCAAGTGAAAATAGTGGAAAAAGTGCTTAATAATGGCGACGTCCATCATCTTAACAATACATAGTTAATGTGCTATAGCAACACCCAGAAGAGCACAGCCTTATACGTGAAGTTTTTTTTTTCTTAATTTGTCGGTGAGCTGGCAACATATTATTTTGTACGACAATTCTGTTGAATTTTCCGAAGACATCAAGATCAAAAACAAATTGCATATAGCCTACTAGAATCAAAACCCATGAAAATACTGAGGGAAGGGCTAAGAGAATAGGTTTTTGTAACCACTACACAACTACGGTAGGTAGGTCCGAGAACTTTCTCCCATCTGAACTATATGTGGCCACTGGAAACAGACGCAGTCGCCGTTTCTAATAATGTACCTACATTTTCCACTGGCATAAAGTCACTATTTCTAGCAATGCATTTTTTATTAGGTAACTACTCAGAGGCATATATTATACGTACAAGAGGACTCGCCAAACGCAAGCTTGACCTGAAGTTCTTTCAACTTTACGAGTGGACGTCTTAAATGGGACTTCAGCTTTCTAAATTAAACTTGCTTTATTTTAAATTTAGTTGTTTAAAGTTCACTTTCATAAACTGAATTACCTAAACTTTCATGCTCGTAAATTTTAGTGCAAATTTAACTATCAGAGACTTAGTTTCAGCTGATTTTGATTAAACTTCAGTGACTTCAACAACTTGAATTTTCGTAGATATAACTTCACTGGCATTACATTTATATTCAGTAAATTTAAATTTACACTCACATACCCTTAATCCAACGTCCATTTATTCATTTATTAAAATTAAACTGACCTGCATCAACGTGTGGGTACAAAAAAAAAAAAGCCGCGCACTTTGACCACATATCACCTGGAGCAACATCCCAAGCTGTTGTTTCGACAGGCTATCTGCATTAGCGCCTCAAAGTTGAATCTACAGCAACCGAAATGCAAGTATTTGGGACAATCAATAGTAGCCGAAGGAGAAAATCAAACGGTCCATAGAAGGTCCCGGCCCTATACCGTTAGGCAGGGGCCTGCTTGTGCCGGACATGTTCATTTCGGAGAGCCCCGCTGCGCACCAGCTGTACAGTCCTGCAGAGCAGCACTGGCCCGGGGCTCTGCAGCTGCTGCACGGTGTTCTACATTCACCTCCACTGAACATGTTCAATGCGAGTGATTGTACAACAGTACATAAGTCTTACTATCAGTCAATTATTCTTTCAACGCCCGTGGGGACAATTTAACCACGTGGTAAGCAGTGCTATTGCTACAAAAATACCTTATTAATTAGGAACGTTAAAGGGTTACGTCCACAAAGTTTACCTCGATCCGACGACAGAAAAGCAAGAGGGAGGGTGTCACGAAGTGGCAGGGCTCCTGAAATTCCTAGTTTGCTAAATTGAGCGGATTCCAACAGCAAGGATTGAAGTTAAGGCACTAGCAGCTGAAACTAAGTGTTCTAATTCTATTTTAAATAGAAGCCGTAGAGCATGCAGTGCAGTCGAGTCGGAGTCATAAGGAGTCGGATGTAGACAGTTGCACGGAGGCAAGGTTGCTCGTCTATACTAGGCCTAACTACACTCATGTATAGAAGTCAAAGTCGGCTCTTCTACTTTCCGATGCCGTACAACCCTTTATGCCAAACAAGCGTTTGTCACATCCAAGCAGGCCATATACAAAGTAGGATTTACTCCAAAGCGGACATGTATCGGGTTAGCACTACGCCTCTCGATACAAGACGTCTCAATAGAATAATAATAGGAGACATGCGGCATGTCAAAGGTAAAACAGAAAACCCGTGCACGGTGTATAGACACCGGTATAGTGTCTATACAATATGTACATAACAATACTTTTAATTGCTTAAAACATCACCAGGTCCAGTTCGGAAGGGACAGAGCTCTAGCTCTCCATTTCAAGTTCTGGGGATCACAGACCCATTTTACTATTACACAAACGACATTTTAGACCTCCCAATAGCTCTTGCACGGTTTATCGTCAGGGACGGCCAAAAACTCTGTTCCGGTTACTGCTAAGGATCTCAAATTCAACCCTATATCGTTAACTATCGGCTGTACTTGCCGCTTCGAAAAATGTTATTTCTACCAGAAACAATATAATATTCGTCCGACGTTTGAGGACTATCCGGCCGAGGTGCAGAGTCACGCGTCCATTTCCAATCCCGTAAATCACGTCGTTTAATTGGCAGACGAACATCAATGCTAAGCAGAACAATGCTCTTCGTCACACCGTCTACCTGAGCGCAGCGCAAGCGCTGGTCAGGCTTTTGAAGACACATAAATGACATTCTTGACACTATAATGAATCTCAATCAGGCGCGTCAAGCAATCTATATAGTTCAGAAGTGGACAAACTATACGGCCCGCGGGCCGCATCCGGCTCGTTAGTCTCTTTAATCCGGCTCATGCGGAAGATTTTACGATATTAGGTATATTAACTCATTTTAAGCATTTATAAGACTTATTCTAAAATTGAATATCTATAGCAAATATTTTACTCCCATTTTTTATATGTGATACATATGCATCGGGCGCTGGTCCAGCTCGTCTGTCAATATTTGAAAGACCGCGTGGCCCTTTCAAGTCATAAAGTTTGGGTACCTACCCCTGGTCTACACCATATTATTTATATGTACCAGTAGTATAAATTCAGGACTGGTTTTGTAAATTCATGTTTTAGTAAACGTCGTAGCTGATGAAAAACTTGATGGGAATTATGTATCTTCAGATGGCGAATGCTTTTCTCATGGATTGTACATTTCCTTTTGCATTTGGGAACAGGAATCCCACCGCGCAACCTTCTTAATAGTGACGCCTTTCTGATGCGCTAACCTTGCTTTTTAGAGATAAAAAAAAAATCTGCAAGGTATTCCCTTAGCGATTTTTGCAATATCTACAGTTGTTTTTGATTTCACCGATATGGTCCGCAATTATAGTCTATAGCTTTCATACTTAGTAAAAGTTCAGCATCGGTTTGGCGAATTCATATTTTAGTAAAATGTGATAGCTTATTTAAAAAATCAGAATACTTCATTTTGAGTTGGCAAATTGTTTGGTCTTGGTTGGTGCGTTTCCCCCTCCGTACATTTGGAGTGGACATACCAACGCCCAATCCTAAAAGATTAGATTAGATAGGCGGCAGTAGACGAACCAACAGGCCCATTCGCAAAGAGACACCGAAACTTGCGCCCCGGCCGCGAATTTTTTTTTCCTGA
>LQNS02015105.1:25966626-25981345 GCA_001587735.2 Parhyale hawaiensis
ACGGCACGTAAATAGTCTATTTACATAGTGTTTTCAGAGTATGCATCAGAGTGCAACACCATCACTGAGCATCACCCGTCGCCCCTCCCACTGTGGCCTGTGACCTGCCACGCCATTGGCTGCCATGAGACTGTACTTGCTGAAAGGTTCAGGAAAAAAAATTCGCGCCCCGGCCTTCTAAGAGCTATTGCCATTAAGTGAGTAGGATATAAACGACTGGGGAAAGAGAAGAAGAAGAAAAAAGAAGAGGAGGGAGAAGAGTCTCAGCAGAAGAGACGGTCACAAATGCACGAAATTATGATCAATAGCCGCTGATATGCGGAGTTAAAGATGTCATACAGTGTAGTTGGAGCGGAAGACAGAAGAAGACGGATTTAGGAAGCCCCGGAGACTTTAGCCGTTAAGAGTGTGCGACTCCTGGAGGAGGAATCCTTAGCTGTGGGGGATGTCTCTCCCAATGTAAGTCAAAACGATTTTTAATGGCTAGGCCTACCTTGGTTTAGTGCAAAAATGAAAAAATCTGCTGGTGATTCTTTAAAGATTTTTTTTTATATTAACTGCAAGGTACCCCAATAGCAATTTTTTTCCAAAATAGCCAGTGGTTTCCGATATCACCAGCATTTATAGTCTATACAGTTCGTTTCGACGAGTGGAATAGAGTCAGAAAATTGTGCAAATGGCAGCGGTAAGAAAAATCATCAGGACACGACTCCACACGTACAAACAAAAAACGAGAAAAATACATGAAACTTTGCATGCCACAAGAATATTCAAGAGAAAGAAATTGGCGATTGGATGAAAGTAATTGGATTTTTATTGCGCAAATAGCAGCGCCGACAAAAATCGTCTGCGAATTTTAGCATTTACGAGACTACTAGTAGCGCTACACAAATAGAAAAGCAGGTTGCTATCTAGAACTTTGCATGCCACAAGAACATGCAAAAAGAAAGAAATCAGCGTTTGACCAAATAAATAGGATAATAATTGTGCAACTCGGAGCAGTTGCAAACTCTCTTGATACAATGGTGTAATTTTGAGAGTCTTTCATGCGTCACAAGACGACTAAACAATTCTGTACTCCCCGTTTCATTTCGGAACTGGAATTCCACGGCGCAGTAATCCTGATACGAATACCTTTCTTCTGTGTAAATAAGAGGAGGTTCTGCTGATTTTGATTTTTCAATTTTTTCGAAATAAAATGCGAGGGACCTCGGTAATTGCTCTGAAATCTGCAATTGTTCACGATTTCACTGATATTAACAGCATTTATAGTCCGTACCATAGGTTGCATAAATTCAGTGTCAGTTTTCTGAATTCATGTTTGGTAAAAAGTCATAGCTTACAACTATCCTAATACTAACACCTTTCTCCTACGCAAATACGAACTTCTGCTGACTTTAATTTCTCAGGATTAAAAAAATGCAAGGTACGATACTCTGTATCGATTTTTCCAAAACTGACAATTCTTTTCAATTTCACTAATATTACCAGCATGTATTGTCCACGCCATACTTAGTATATATAAATTCAAAATCAGTTTGGCGAATTCATGTATTAGTAACAAGTTATAGCATATTTAAGAAATGAGAATATTGCTTCTTCAGTTGGCGATATATATATTTGTCTTGGATTACGTTTTCCCTTTACATTTGGGAGCTGGAATACCACGCCACTGCAGCCCTAGGAGTAATACCTTTCTATTGCGCTCTTATGAGAGCATCTGCCGATTTCCAATTTTTTTTTTTTTAACTACAAGGTAAACTCTTTGCGAATTTTTCAAAATGTTCAATTGTTTCCGATTTCATCGATCGATGTTATCAGCATTTATGGTCTTATGTACCAGAGGTGGGCAAACTACGGGCCACATCAGGACCGTTAATCTTTTTAATCCGCCCCGCGGGTGGTTTTAGAATCGCATAAGTAGTAACTCATTCAAGTTCGTGTTATAAGACTTATTCAAAAATTGCGTATCTACAGCAAATATGTTATTATCTCTGATGAGTATGGATCGGGTGCTGGTCCGGCCCGCTGGTTAATTTTTTAAAAGTCCGTGTGGCTCCTGAGTAAAAAGTTTACCCGCCCCTGATTCAGTGGAAGCTAAACATCGCAATTTTAGAAAACGCTGAGTTCAATGAAGATACAGCGTGCGGGAAGAATAGTAAGAGGGAACCTGTGGTGGAGGTCCACCGCGCATGAGAAATGAATCGGGAGAAGAGGTTAAAGAAAAGAAGCCACAAGCACTACAGAAAAGGGGATAGGGAGAGAAAAATGGCCTGAATGCGATGTATCGAAGGCAAATACAACGTATGAAGTCCCCTTTAGAGGTTACTTCCCTGAAGCTGGGATGAGCCAATCAAAGCAAAGCCAATAATTTACCCTGATATGCTCCCTAAAGCAAATAGTTCTACAACAAATGGGAGGGAACATGGGCCACAAACCACAATTTGCGAAGGCAGGATCGCAAATTCCACTCCATTTAATCTCTACTTCGATCTGGGGGAAACATCGAAAGCAGCAAAAGTGTGTAGGGTAACATGTCTAGTAGCCGTCCACCATGCTAGTAGCCGTCCACGTATCATTAAAAACTTCCTGTGTGAAAACTAGCAGTGCAAGAAAGCCATACATAGGCTTAAGCTGTAGGCTAAGTAGTATCCTATAGTTTAAGCCTATGTACGGCTCTTTAGTACAGCTAGTTTTCACACAGAAAGTTTTTAAAGCCAAGTGGACGGCTACTAGCATGATGGACAGGTACTAGATATGTTTCCCAAGGAGAGAAAATTTATGAGACAACAAAAGCCCAGCACATAAAACTATTAGTATTTACCAGGGTTGGTATTGATTAAATCAAATTGATTTAAATTAATTTTTATAAAAAAAAATCATGATTTATTTGATTTTTCATTTTTTCATGAAATAGAATATTTTTATGCAACAAAACACCAGTTCTATCTTTCCAACATATCAATGGTTCCCCTTGAAAAAATTCTAAAACCTATACCTCTATAGAGCTAGCCACCAACATAATTAAAACAAGAGGAAGTACATGCTTAGATTTAAATTTTTATGGCATTTAAATAATTCAATGCTCTGACATAATCTAATCTATCATCTAATGAGCCATTATCTACGTAACTAGGTACCATTGCAGCAGGGTTAGCACTGATTAAATCGATTTTTTAATAAAAAATATTTTTTATGTAGCTTAATATTTCAATGTTCCTTGAAATGGAATATTTTTTACACTATCAAATGATCAACTCTTTTGAGCATTTATCAGGATTGAGATTGAATAAAGCAAATTTATTTAATCAACTGATAAATCAATGGATTTTTATACAAAATCATGATTTTTTAGTTTCTTTATTTATTTGATTTTTCATTTAATGGAATATTTTTGCACTAACAAATGATTAAATGTTACAAGCATTTATGAAACACAACACCATTTTCTTCAACTTACCTAAGGTTTTCCTTAATAGAATTCATCAACCTTTTCCTCTACATAGCTAGATACATAGTTAAAACTAGAGCACTCTGAGAGCGCATACCCCCACCAAGCGTGGCAACGATAGCAAAAAATTCAAATTGGCTCTGAAACCATCCATAATTTTGTCTGTACCAACTCCAAAATCTGATCACTGGAGCCCTTTGATAGTAATAACAGCTTGTGCAATTTTCTTGAAGATCCGTTCATAACTTTTTGAGTTATGCTGCTAAAAAACGCTAAGACAAACATGAGTCAAACATACAAACGAACGAACCGATCTGCACCAAAATTTAATCTTTCATGTCTTTCAACATTACTAACAAGCCCCATAAATTTCATAAAGATCCATTCATTATTTTCAGAGTTATTTTGTTAAAAGGCATAAAATTAAAAACCGTGACAAACGAACGAACGAATCATTACCAAAATTTTGTCATTTACTCTTTGTTATATGCCTAGCAACTCATCTTAATTTCATAAAAAAACCATCCATAACCTTTTGAGTTATGGCATTGAGAAAAATGAGCCAGACAAACAAACAAACAAACGGATGGACATATCTTCACCCAAAGTTAATCATCTGTTCCTCCTAACATACCTAACAAACCCTGTAAGTTTCGTCCAAATCTGTTCATAACTTTTTGAGTTGTCTTGGTGACAAACAGACAGAAAGGGAGATAAACACGATGAAAATATAACCTCCTTGGCGGAGGTAACAAGAGAAAGTGCATGCTTGAAGTTTTATGGTATTAAAATAATTTAATGCTACTGCAGAAATATTTATGTCATTAGTCAGTCCCTTTCAGTACTTTCCTCACAGCTGTACATAAGATGCTATGAATCTCTTGTTATATTAGGTTTGCTTTTCATTTGCATTTTCACCCAATCAAGCAACTTGAACTTGTTCACCACTCTTGGAATTATTTCGTTAGACAACTGAAACATCGTTCACCTATCTGCATGTATATTTTACTGAGTTACGTATAATCTCCAAGCTTAAAGCTATTTTACCATCATTTCTTCAGGCATTGCATGGCTAATAGCCAATTATTGCTCTACCATTTACTCCTCTAGATTTTGTAGTACCCAACTTGATTTTTTGCAACTGCCTTAGTTTGTGTTTTATCACTGTGTGTTGAAAATTTTAAGCACAAGGAAAGCAGGAAAGCACTTGTTTCATGAGTAAGTATTATCTTAAGCACACTTTAGAAGAACTATGAAGAATTATTGTATCATTTCACATTAAGAAAATCTGAAAAAAATAAAAAATCAAATAAATCCAAAAATCATTTATTTTTATATTCATTTATTTCTTTTTTTTTTTAAATCATCAGCCCTGATCTTTATAAAGGCATACAATGCAATGAGCCTAAACATCACAATAATACGGCCCACTAGAATACAATACAGTGAAAGTGAAGAGTAAAAAATCGAAAAATATGGTGTAGTGTAAAAACACCAAAACTATAATGGTACTTCGCGAAATATAAAGATAACGCAATATAGCTGCACGGCGGAAATTTTTAAAACAAATGAGGTGATGCATAAAAAATTGGCTGATAGAACACGCAGTGCAAAAAAAAATAATAAAGGCTCCATGTAGAAAAATTGAAACATGGCAGGAGCAACGTAAAAAATAAATATTTATTTGTAAAGGCGCCGCGTAAAAAATCACACAATAGAGGAGACAAAGCAAAAAAAAATCTATATTAATAAAGGCGCCCGGTAGAACTGTAGAAAAGGTAAATATGCAAAAAGTAGTACCATTAGGCTATAGTACTCTCCCGGTTAAACCACTGCTGCCACTAACAATGTAACTAAGGCATGTAAAAAAAAACTCTAAAATACTGATGCCGCATTGCGAAAAACATAAAGCAATAATGGTGCAGTACACAAAAATTCCAAAACATCGCCGGTATAGTAAACAAAAATCGTGTCACTTGCCTTTGCAGCAAAGTAGACCAGCAATTTAAACGGGCAGTAAGCCCTTCAGACACCAGCCGGGCACATAGATACCTACTCTGTCATAAAGAAAACAATGAGGTGACCCATAAACAGGCAGGCACTCAACACATCCTTAGCAGCAACTGTAGCTGTAGGATATATTTACGAGCGCTAGCCCCCAACTATCGGTTAGGAGGATGCGCACCATTCCGCTACACCTGATTATAGGTGAGCGTATTTCCTACACAAACATATGGTGGTATCATAGTGCCTATAGGCGCTCGCTGCCATTCACGCGCCGCATACAAATGATCGAAGCTGTTAATATCATCGGTATGTAGAAAAAAACTCCATTATGATCTTACCGTTACGAAGAAGTCTTCGATTGCCGTCCGCATTAACCCTGTAACGACAAATAAATAACACTTGTCGTAGATATAACACTGACTGTATGTAGGTAACGCCGCCAAATGTGTTTGGTTTACACTGAAGAGTTTACCAATAAGTTACATAGGCATATAAGCGATACAGCGCTCGCAGGGAGCATAGGTCACGTTTCCAATGGTGGCATTCCCAAGAAAATGAACGTTTAATGTGAGTGTTAACCCGTTCTGTTAACCAGCTTTTCTAGGAGGAATAGCAATATCTGAAATGTTATACGACGTTATATATGAAAGAAAGGGCTACAGCTGCAGACTCATCCTGAAGTTGATATGAATGAAGTTGATATGAATATTGCAAGTCGTCAATGATGCTCGCCGACAGTAATGCAAACCGGCGCGGCAATAGCTCACAGAGGGCCAGGACCTACGTCCCGGCGGCTCTCTCGGAATGGGTGGTCTGTTGGTCCGTCTACTGCCGGCTATAGAGTCTAATTTCTGTAAAGCAGGAACTGCCTAACAACAGAGAACATTTCTCATCACAGTTATATTTACAAACGTGTAAGTAACTATTCGTTTGTGACCGGACAGACCTTCTTTTAGAAGCACTAAAATTTTATAGCGACTTAATTAGTCAAACTCGCGTTATTTTGTAAAGAAACAGCGAAGTTATTCCTAACAGGAGATATCGCTAGGGACATAGGGACAGTCTTTAACGATTTGCCAAACACAGTGATTCTATAAAAAGTCTAAAATTTTGCCATTTCGTTTCGTGGACTCGTACCAAACGATGTTGGCACGAAAAAGAAACATCGGAGCTCGTAGCTGCTGCGTTTCGTGGACGCGCACCAAACGACGTATATATATAGGGACGAAAAAGAACATCAAACTTTTTAGTCTCCGACTTTGGGTCACAATTTGGACTTCGTTTAAAAGAGCGAAATTTGCTTGACGTGCCAATAGCGCGTACACGAGTAAGAAATTGCTTCAGAATTAGTAATAAACAAATGAGAATGAACAGTTCATGGAGTTAGGATTTTCACGATAAATGTTTAGACGCTAGGAGTGAGGTATGAACTGCTAACGGTGGAGTCTTAACACAGCTAGTTTCGCTGGAACATAAAATAACCGGACGCCTTCCATACGCACTCGCTGCATACAAATGAGGCCCGTCGGTCGTAAACTGACGAGAACATCCACTCGGGAAGTGAACATGGTTTAGAACAAGCCTCAAAGGATGCCTCCCATAGCGAATGCTTCATCCTATTGCTAAGGTTAAAAATACGTCGGGTTCGGTAGCACTAGCGTCAGTTGCAACGTTTATGAATTACACTGGTTGTATATAATAGAATTAATCTATTCACAAAATAATGAGCGTCTCGGTGACGTAATTTAAAAAGTTCAGCCATACTATCACATACACAACCAATGTGCAACATTACTTCTATCGACAGGCGCTAAAAGGCAAACTATGACAGGCAGGACTACAAGTACAGAAAAACACAGTTTCCCTTTACAGTTGTTCATAACTGCAATAAATACAAATAAAATATGACAAATATGGGTCTGGCTATTTTCGATGAACTTGATCGGTAAAAAAAGACAGAAGATGACAGCATGCAGCTCGAGGTTGGTGGCTTCCACGGGACAGGACAGACAGCCCGGTGCGGCAACTCTTTGGGATTTCTCCAACTCATGTGGGTTTTCGTCCTTGACCTCGGGATTTCGAGTTTTTTCTTTACTGTGCTTTTGAGAGATAGGCACTAAGTTATAACTTTAGCCACGAGTGCATTCTGTCGTTCAGCATCTATGAATTATGTTGGAGTAACCTGGCCATACGACATCATTCTCGCAGCAGAGACTAAAGAATCACAAGATCGACATAGTGGAGGAATCTCAATACGTGAGAAAGTGGGAGTTTCACAGGAGTGGGAAATAGCGGCGTAGTGCGCAGGCCGGACAGCAGCGCCGTGGCAAGCGGCCTTCCATATACATACCCTCACATTTAGACAATTTCGGCCACTTAGCACAGCAATTCATTTTGGATGAAAACTAAAAACGTTTTAGTAGTAAGTAGAAAAAGAAATATTCACGAGCAGGAAGAAACAGCATGAAAATATAATTTAGTACATTGTACATAAAGATGGAATTGTGATATGAAGTGTAAACTCAACTATCAAGTAAAAACTATCCGCAATTACTACCAATCAATAGTTAGATCACATTTTACCTACTGATAACCATGTTAGCTATGAACAATACAATCCACTGGTTCGGAATTGCTACATATCGATTTCAACCGCTCCTGCATTATCAAGTCCTTATAGTTTCAGCCTTCCTACCTGAAGCTGTCGCTCAGATACTAAATAGAGAAGAGAAGAGAAGAGCATGAGGTGCGTCGAGCAAGCGAATAAGGCGCGCGTGAGGACACTAAACCGAGCGCAAAGGAAGATCACCAAACAAACATCAGTATTCAGTTTTAGTAAGAGCAAAAGAACAAAGTAAATACGTCCCGAAGGTCATACTGATGGTAAGGTAACGCGATGGGTCCGCTGGGCGCAACTCCCAATAAGATAGGATGGACGAACGAATGTCAGCCTCTGCAGCTCAACAGACCGGAACAGCCGCTACGCCAGTACAAACGTGAGTAGAAAAAGTGAGGTGACAAGACCTTCAATTGTTAAGTGCATGGTGACTGTAGAAAAAGCGTTCAGCACTGAAGCTCTGAACAGCAATTCCTTAGACTTTGTTCATTTTTAAGCGTCTTTTTCTTGTTCCGCAATTTTGTCTCTCCTCATACTGAAACTATTTCAGAAATGTACACACGTCCTATCTGCTACGATCAGTGACTTGAGATCCACATCAGATACTTCATATGATTCTTACATGCTAGAATCCATAGAAATACCACAGAACAAAAAACCTTGTTTTTTTCAATATGTCAGACCAGTATCGTGTATAAGTGCGAAAATATTATTTAAGTCAAGCAAACGGCAAATTCAACAATGACCTGAAGCAGTAGCAGCTTCAATTTAAACTTGATCCCTGTTGCGCCCCCTCCCGAGATCGTATCAAGGACATACCACCGTACCTATAATATATAGTTAACTTTCTTCTCATACTGAAAGCTTAACGGCCGTACTAACTAAAGTACGAATTAAGGAAGAAACGTAGAGAAGAACAAGCGGAAAATTGTTTAACTATATTCTGTTCGTTTTATCAAGGCAGTTTGGGCGTGGTCAAATTCCTCTACAGCGTTGCCAATTAGCTATATGAGCATTCTGAGATTTTGTTCGGCCCATATCTTAGCCCCGCCCACTACCTGCATACAGAGATCTCAGAAATGCCCATATAATTGGCAACTCTGTAGAGGAATTTGACCACGCCCAAACTGCCTTGATAAAATGGACAGACTACAGAGTGTCGGCGCTGTCAAAAATGACAGCGACAATTTGACAAATTTACGATGAGCCTTCCTCAATGATCATACCTTCGTTATATTGTGCATCGGCAGGATACGTTTCAACGGCCAACTCAAATTGTCATAATAGATGAGTGTTCTCGGTTTCAATTCATCTGAGCAGCACAATCCTTCCTTCGGAATCCTTTCCGTAGATAAAATGCGTAAAAAAGAATTTGTATTAGCAAGCAGTGAAGCACTCCTGAATAATTAAATTCACCGCCGCGTATCATACTCGTACATTCAGTATGATGATACGCCTTCAGTACATCAAAATTTTTATGATCAAGCGAAAACTGCTTCCTCAGAAGATGAAGCAAACTGAAAAAATAATTCTGCATCTACTGTATTGTGAAAAATTGCCCCTCCTGTGCTCCGTTGATCATCTACACAATTTCAACTCGTGAACCGAGAGCAAATATGGTTTCAATCGATGGAGAAAGTAATAAATATCAGGCTGACGGCAGCGGTAAGAGAAACTGTAAATATTTTCATTTGCATTTCCATGTTGGCCGTGCAAGAAGTTAGGATCAGGAGTCCCACTCGGTCATCTTGTGCCGCCTGGTCTAATTATTGCCTATCGATCTTCATTAAAACGCAGTATAGCTACAAAATCTGCACCCTACTCATGTTTCACCTATTTCGTTCAGAGCGTGACACGAAAGATACAAATGCATATATACCAAAGTATGTAAGAAACGCTGCTCATTTTACCGTTTTGGTGTTCCTAGAATAACCCTGTACAGAGACCGGCGGTAGGTCTGCAAGACCTGGTAGAGTTTTGTTGCATTGCAAAATTATCGAATATTCTTGTTCTGATGTTGAAAGGAAATTATGCTCTCCCAATTTTTATGTAACACTCATCAATAAATTGAACCAATTAGACCGCTTGGCCAGGGCTTGAATGGCTCGTTTGATGAAACATGTTGAGTAAATTTTCTGTCGATGAAGGTTAACTTCACGCGTACTCGAAGATTCGCTCGAGAGATTTCATAATATCGCACGTCAGGCAGCGGAAATGGCGGATACCAAAAAGCATAACTACACAAATCCTAATTTTGAACGCAGAGACGGCTGTATATACCTATAGAGCACTGGAAAGTATTCAGTTGACATTCAAACGTCCCAACCACGGGCGATGAACGTACATACTGGACTACTAGCACACCTGTCAAAGCTCCAGATGCAGCTAGCAAGATTTTTTTTTTTTTTCGATTAAATGAACAGGAAAACTGGAACCAGTTTGACACTCACTGTAAAAAAAAAACCTCCGTTAAGAAGTTAGACAAAACCAGAGGCAGAAATGCTGTATGCCTACAGGAGCCAGCCAGTCGTGTGAAGCAGGCCCTGTAACAAGGCATTTGCATTAAGCAATAATAGCGAAGGCTCCTTCTGAGGCAAGCGTCAGGGAATAATGGCCCGGATAAGATGCCACGGCACGGGCAAGTTAGGACCAGAAGGTGCATATCCCGATGGACCGTTACCTGTGGATCCGCCTCCCCACCAGATGCATCGGCGGCTACCGAGCGAAAGAGGGACAGCGACAGTTTTGACCAGGAGAAGATTTGTGAATTGTGAGGTAGGGAGAGGATGCGACTCGAGAGGAGCGAGGTGCTTATCATGCAGGCGCCGCGTCACAACAAAGAAGTGTGAGAGGAACAGAAGATGCGCCACGACAAGTAGCGAACAAGACTCGATAAGTGCACCACAGCGAAATTGCATGCACACTCGAGTGGAAATTGTACTCGGGCCAAAATGCGCACGACCAGTAGGCGAACCAGAATCAGAAGGCGCACCAGTAACAGAAGGTGCGTCTAGGGCCCAGAAGACGCATGAAAACCTGAAGGAACGTTAGAGTCACAAGGCGTATGAAAACCAGAAGGAACGTTAGAAGAAGAAGGAGCATCAAAACCAGAGGGAACGTTAACAAGGAGTAGTATCTGAACCAGTAGATGCACATCTAAAACGTGTGGCAGAACCACAGAAAGGCAAGTACCACTGCTGACAGTTACTTTCTGCAGGTAGCTATACTCCTCACTCCACCAGATGCATCGGCCACTAACGACCAAAGAAGAGACAAGACGAGAGTCCTGACCAGAAGATTTGTGAGGCTGGGATGTAGCTGCAGCGCAAGCTGTCGCTTATAAGCATTAATGAAGGAGCGCAGGTGTTGGAAAAATAGGAGCTATCGTCTTTGGCCGGGGGCGTCTGTCAACATGCACAATGGATCATGATGCAGCGAGTATACAGGCGAGACGATGGATGCTTTGAAGAGCTTGAGTAGGTTATGCAGGACTCCGCAATGATGCCCATAAGTGTTGGCCACTTTATAACGGAAGTTATGATCGAAAAACTTTCACAAGCTCCGGTAGGTTACGCAGAACTCGGTAATGATGCCCACAAATAGTGACCACTTTATAACGGAGTTTACAGTTTCTGAAGAAGCGAAGCGTACTAGTTTGGAACTGAGACAGAGTATATAATCAAAAGCTCTACTGTAGTCTAAGCCTCAACGCCAACAGCGTTTCCAGTCAACCAAAGGAAGCAGGAGCAAAAAATGATATGTATTGCAAGGAACATGAGGATCTATATGCATTGGAATATCAAACAGGTAAGTGCGAGGAAGAGCGGCGAAATAGATTATTAGAATTAGAGAGTGCGAAAAATGTAATTAACGAAGCGGAAACGAGAGGAAAAAGTGCTATAAGTTCATGAATAAAACTACGAATTTTTGTAGTACAACAGTCATGAAAAGGTTTAATACCGTTAGAGATGTCTTGCACCTACTATAAGTAAAAATCTACGTGACGAGTCACTTCATGTAGCTACGTAGGTAGGTATATTCCACGTCTTCACAGTGAAGCTAATTTGAGAGCTTTCTTCCCTCAAATTAGTTTCACTGCGCTTGTTATCCTCGCTTGTCGCCGGTCAGTAGCGAAGCAGCAACACGACGTACTCTATCCCCGTCAGTTTCAAAAGTCCCTAGAGAAGGTGAAACCCACCACGGCATATTCCCAGTATACGGCAGTCTCTCAACTCCAGAAGGAAACAGTTAAAAAAACGACGTTCTCCGTTTTCGTTCGTTTCGCAAGTCCCCGGAGTAACACGGTGACACCCATCACGCCGTTCGTACATGAAATCCCTGAAGCAATGGGTGATGCAAGACTCAAGTCCCGCCCGCAGCTACATACCTCGCATAACCTTTGCCTCTTACGTCCGAAAGCCGCACATACAAGCGACCGCGCAACGCGTGTTCTGTCAGTTCAAGTTCAGCAACCGCTATTGTTGAGGGGCAGATATTCCGTCCAGCGCCGGGTGTCAGCTGTACCGTACGTACAGTTGCAGAGGACGGGAGTCGGAGTCAGAAACTGGCCGAACCCAGGAGTCGGACTTTATGTATCCGGCTTCGTACACCTGACTCTACAGGAAGTTTCAAACAATGCTACTCCTATACGAGAGGCCGGATTTTAGTTAGTTTTAACGCGATAGGACCAACTAAAATATCCGTTTCTCGTAGCAATAGCATTAATTGAAACGTGCTCGAAGAAGAACCGTGGTCCTTACAGGGTTCGGCAAGGACCAGCGTACCCTACCGTACGAACAAACATTCCAAATAATAGGCACTATTTGTAGGAGGAACAGACGCTTTATTTCGTTCTAAGAAGGCTATGGTTAACCATAAACTGCTCGGCGTATACTCCGTGTAGAACATTTCAAAGCATGCTATTCCCACGAAGAGTCAAAAATCTATTTGAGTAGTTTAGGGTTAAAATACGTTGAAGACAACCAGTTACCTTCTATGGTCGGTTTTCCGATATATAGGAAGTAGATACAGTAATCGAATGAAAAAAATGGGGTTAACACATTACGGCCCTAATATGCCGGCAAACATTGCTCGGCTGACAGGAGACTGTTCGAACGCCCGCTCTAGCGTGCGCTGCTTGGCCAACATTCGCCGCTGCCCGCGGTTTGCTCACAGCGCCAACTTTGTTCCCTGAACAGCGAGCATCTGACCAACACTGGTTATTGGACTGTGAGCCTTTCTAATTTTAGCAAAATAGAAGCAGTAGCTACAACGGCCAAAGACACAGCACTGTTTGTTCTCTCTGTAACGATATTCAGATAAAAAATATGGGCACTTATAGAGCTGTCAGACCTAAGCGATCTGGAAAGGTCGCCATACATTCTCGACTCTTGGTATTGCACGACGTTTAAGGGCATTTTTTCAATATTCTGTGCGCCGTTCGATGAACTTCGTTCGTCTGTGTAACGGTTTGCGCAGACGAGTGACATCTTCGTTGCTTACCACGAGACAAAATTTTCTGCACATCAAGCTTCATGCAACATGTTAGCTAATGCACACGTAGCGGGAGAAAAGGTTTTGCAGTTACAGATAGTATTACACGGTGTATGAAATAGAAATGCAAAACATTCAACTTAATAATGTTTATCGATTGTTTATCTCAGTTTTTTCATTCAATGTACATAGTACTCAACAACTGAGTGCTTTGCACGATCCTAAAGCTTGTAGCTAAAGGAAGCTTTAACAAGTACCAAGGACTACTCAACCCTTAAGTAGTCCTTGACAAGTACGTATCTGCTGGTTACCATATTTGTAACCAATAGATACAAAATGCTGTCATACCTTCGACATCATACATGGAATCGCCAATATGTAAGGCAAAGTGTTAAGAAAAACGCAGGCGTTGCATACGGTACCGTATAGTACGGCAGTTTTTGCTTCATTATGGGGCTAGTAGGTATACCTCAGGCTACCTTAGACAGAAAGCGGTATTTCAAGAAAGGAAGAGGCATGGGAAACTTACAATATAATGAAAAAAATATGCGGGCAACCCAAGTCACTCAAAATCGCGTCAGGGAAAATATAACAAGCAGGAAAAGAAACGCTACTCAAATTCAGATACATCCACACTACATACCCTCTTGAACACGAAATAAGCTATCTACGATATGTAAACATACAGAGCAGTCTATGCCCCAAAGAGGGTCACACAATTGTGAACAAGAACGCCTCGTGGTGGTAGACCATCACTCGCGGTGGGAGCAAATTTCAACGCCGCCATTTTTTATAACCAGCATACGCCAAAATTTTATCATTTTTAACATCTAAGTCAACCCACCAGACGCCCTGAAGAAATTATGAGCATTGCTTAACTCCTCATCCCTCTTTTTGGGTGGACAGACAAACAAATATACAAACATACTCAAGTCTTCAACAAAACGTTTTCACCGCCCTTCACTTCGCTCGCGGGTGATAACAAGAAGCCTAGAATGCAGCGTCACTCACAAAACATAGGTATATATACAATTATACATACAAGACTCGACCATCCTTATCTAAGAAATTAGATTATCATATTCATATTCAATTGGCAGTTTAATTCTCCGTTTCCCTTACACCGACGATCGATCAGAAGAAGAAAGAGA
>LQNS02015105.1:26040498-26050753 GCA_001587735.2 Parhyale hawaiensis
TTGACGGTAATTACTAATTAGTAGAGGCGCCTGGCAGTGCTTTTAATCTTTGTTGGCAACTGTTCTTATAGATTTGTATACACAGTTGGCGGGCTTTACGAGGCGTAGAAAAACAAACTTTCAGCAGTAGATTTATATAAAACTCTAATAGGAGTGCATGAGAAAAATAGAAAGCTTAGCACGTAAAAATGCGACAATAACAACTACTCTAGTATATACAAAGATCACAGTTCGGGTTGACGGGCCGAAATTGGTATCATTACCTTTACTTACTATCCTTCTGCTATGTGTAGCAGGGTTGTTGCAAAACCGGGACATCGTAAGTTATATCCGCAACTATCTACGCAGCAGTAACTTTAGGTAACGTTAATAAGTGAAGTTAAACCCTAAAGCGCTGAACGTAAAGTTTGCGCCTCGTAGGAATAGCCGTGTTTGACAAGCGAAAAAAATCGGACACCAGGCCATGTAGATTTGGGGTACGTTCGATCGGGCGCCGAGGCTTAACTTGCCAAAAGTTTTCGCTGTGCAAATTTGAATCATGTTGTAGGCATCAGGAACACGCAGTTGTTTGGGCCAGCTGAAAACTCCTTTTTACGGAGCAAGATTGAGTCTCGAAGTCTCAAGAGTGAGCGGTCAAGTGTCAGTGCCAGAAACTCCACCCAACGGGGTCAACGTCAGCGCGTCCGTCAGAAGTCCTGGGTAAATCAAACTTCGAGGGCCTAATTTCGGCGCTCAGGCGAACTTGTCCGAAGTGCATCAAAGTACTACGGTCATAGAGGCTTACTTTCCTAGGGGATAGGGCTGTTGGGCGCAGCCGTTTGGGCGTCTAGAAGCTGTTCGACGCCGAGAAACTACCCTACTGGGTACGGCCATTTGAGAGCAATGGAACCGAGAAAGTTGTCATGAAACTCATTATTTCATCAAAGTAATAAGCAAGAAAGGACGGCCAAACAGATATTGTCGAGAAAAATGTAGAATCCAAACACAAAAATATTACCAACCACACGAAGTGTGGGTATTGGTTAGGTTAGCTTGCTAGAGATAAGATTATGTGAGGCAGGCTTAGTTTGGGTTTAAACATTGGATTATGTTAAAGAAAAGTAGAAAACATGGTGAGGAGAGATTCGTTAGCGACCTTGCGTGCAGTGCTTACGCTTACGGCGCAACGACTGTACACAATAGTACTGCAGTCACTTTTACATGAAACGCATACCATTTGTGAACGGAGAATGCAATTTAAGGAAGGTTGTGCTTTAAAGTTTCCGTATTTCATATCCCGAGATGCCCACTACCAATAGCCAAAACTTGTACATGAAACAGCTGTAGAGAATACGGGGCGCTTCTTTCCCTATCATCGATAAAAATTTTTCACAAAAATCGAAAGCATACACACAGAGAAACGGATCTTCTGTTCAGAGTCGCTTCCGAACGGGATCGCCATTGGCAGTTTTGGTGAAATTGCGTGCCGAGGAAAATGCGGCAACGACAACCGGCAATTTCGTTTTCGAATTGTTCACTCCAGAAAAAAACGATCACGTCTTCAAGTCCCGTTTACGTGAAGCAAGTTTTTCGTGCGACACTGCTTTAATCCTTGAGACTTTTCTCACGCTAATTACATTCGATTCCTACCGCAGATTTCGAGTCTTACGCCGATGCCACAGGCAGCTAGTCGAAATAACGAGTATCGTCAACTTTTTGCCCAAATGTGTTGATGTATCCATTTAAATAGCACGCACTTGCAAAGAATTTTGAGTTACAAGTCCCTCCAGATATAATGATGTGTTCAAAAGTTAGCTAACGGCACAATTGCGGAGTAAGCTGAACTGACGGTAAACATTTTTACACAATTTATTGGCAATCTCAAAGTTGTGGTTACAGAAGTTCATCATAACGTTCGGACGAGAAGATGACGATGCTCGTTCTTTTGACTAACGAATGTAATTCCATCACTTTCTGGTTTCAGATCGCGTTTACGTATTAAAAAACAGAAATTCAGCCTTCATTTTCCTTGAAACATCCAGGAGTAAGGAAGTATTCTAGATCTGGTCTACTGCAGTGGTTCGCTATTAGGGGTCTATAGACCCCGTAGACCCCAAGTGGGTCGACCATAGACCCCCTAATGGGTCTGTTTAAAGAAAATGTTTATTTCTATTTCCTTGTTTTGTATTTAGAGGCTGAAAATAAATTAATCAACCAACAACCTATGCATCTAGTATTAAAGTAACATTTGAAAAAATCAAAATGCATGATTTATTAGTTTTTATACATTTTAGCGATAAATCTGCTGAGTTCCCCTTAAAATAATTCACACTTTATTTTGAAGCAGAGTTTTCTTTTAGTATTAGGGTAAATACCTACTGATCTTGACATAACTTAATCTTGTTTGTTTTGTAATTCTTAACTTAGTAAAGGTTTCTTAACATAAAATTACACCCTCTAAAAACATGCATTACTTTTTTGAAATATGGTGCAATTTCAACCACTGGCTGGCAGCAGTAATGAATAAATGCTTATTAAATAACCTTAAATCTAGAATATTTTTGAGAAAAAATGCCCCAACATAGGGAATTTCAGTTAATAATTTATTACTTCTTAGTTTTTTTCAGTATTCATCAGCATTCTGTGTATTTTACAACTCTGATTGTATTTGTTTTCTTTTTTCATTTATTTTCAATTTTATTATTAAGTCATCAGTATGAATATTTTATCTCGGCATTCCTGCCGGAAGAACTCAATTTAGCTCAGTGCGCTTCAACTGGCGGGAAAAAGGCGCAAAGAATAGTAAAAGACACTCGAGTGGAGGTCTCGTTTGTGGCCTTCCACACGAGAGATACTAGAGGTGTGACGCGTACGAGATCGGCTATCTCGATCGACAGCCCACCTCACGGAACAGAAAGGGAAAAGTAGAGAACCTATCTAACTTTACAAAACTAACCTCGTCAGCAGGAACTGCGACAAGCTGCGACACCTCCTGCGGAAAAGGCACTCTGGACCCTTGGGTGCGTGATGCAAAAATATATTGTGGCGGGGATAGGGCCCGCCAGAACATACCCCTGAGGACACATGACCGTGTTGCGCCACGGAATTTGCGCCCAGTCAATGGGACTGGAGTGAATTTGTTGGAAAGTTATGATTGGCAACCGATGCAGACTCGCACAAACTACACTGCGGCGCCCCTGGAACAAATTTAATACTGCCAAACGTACGGCGATATTACGGACAAATCTGTTCCGAATCTGGTTGAATGTATGACTCAACTGAGAGCGTTAGGTAAGGCGAGTTTTATATATATATTTATTTATATTGAACCGTTTAGGCCTCCGTTTCCACTACATAGGTAATCTCACAGAGGAAGAAAGAAGGGACGTATAGTATGTTGACATAAACGTGGAACGCATACACGAGGGTGTTCCCTCACATGGATCAACGTGCATGGGAACAACAAGTAGGGAAAGAAGAGGAAAAACAAAGGAAAATAACCACGATGAGAGTATGAAAGCGGGAAGAAGCACAGTTTCCTCATAAAGTTAGCCCCTTATAGAATTATGAGAACAGAGTTTACATTACAAAGCTAACAGCTCTGAGTTTCTAGGGTCCTAGGTAATACTTATATTCCCAGCGAATGATTGCAGTCAAAACTTAGGAGTGGTTTCACAATTTAACAAAATATGCCTTTTGCCCTTATTATGATTCGAGACTGTTGGTTCGTCTAGAGCAGTGATTCCCTATAACTCATCAATGTAAGCCCCTGCAAAAAGAGCAGTGCATCGTCATAGACCCCCAGTGTTCTAGTGTTGAACATATGCATTAAGGCCTATGCAACATTTAGGCAACACCTATGTTGCAAAGGATGAAGGAAAATTTCTATCGCACTCCGAGAGCGCACACCGCCGCCAAGCAGGGCAACACTCACTTGGAAAATTTGAATTGGCTCTCAAACAATTATTTTCTTCGCATCAACACCAAAAGCTAATCGTTTGTGCCTTTTGATAGTATGAACGTTTCTGTAATTTTCTTGATGATCCATTCATTACTTTTAGAGTTATGCTGCTAACAAACATTATGACAAACATAAGTCAGACACACAAACAGATCAACCGAGCATCACCAAATTTTAATCCTTTATGTCTTTTAGTATAACTATTAAATCCTGTAAATTTCATAAAGATCCATCCGTAACTTTTTGAATTATTGCGCTGACATGCATAAAATCAAACGCAGCACGAAAGAAATGAACGAACCAATAGATCATCACAAAAATTTGGTCATGCACTCTGCGTAATATACCTAACAACTCATGAAAATTTCATGAAAATCCGTGAGTAAGTTTTTGATTTATGGTACTAAGAAAAAATAGGCACACAAACCAACGGATCAACAGATTTTCGCCAAAAGTTAATAATCTGTTACTATGAACATGCCTGACAATCCCTGTAAATCTTGTAAGAATCCATTCCCATCTCTTTGTTATCTTGGTGACAGCCAAACAGACTAACAATCAGACAGCGAGACAAACAAGGCAAAAACATAACCTCTTTGGCGGAGGTAATTAACTGCGTAACATAAATACAATCAGAGTTATAAAATACACAGAATACTGATGAAAACGAAGAAACTAAGAGGCAATATATTTACTGAAATTCCTTATATTGGGGTATTTTTCTCAAGAATATTCTAGATTTAAAGTTATTTAATAAGCATTTATCCATTATTGTTGCCAGTCAGTGGTTCATATTGCACCAGATTTGTAAAGAACAGAATGTACGGTCATAGTGCATAAACTACACTTATGGTTTTTCTCCATTTCCAACTATATTTTCGCTTGAATTAGTAATTAGGAACGCCAATCATAATATTTCAGGTGGGGGAAATCCATTTTTGACATTTTCGAAAAGATTTTTAATGAAATTAGATAAAATACTTGATAAATGATTCCTGAAACGGGTGACATACATCGGCTTGCTTTGCTGACAAACATGCGATGCCATCTAGCAGCAGTTCTTTCAACAAACACGGCGGCGAAGAGTCACATCGGTCTACACCGTTTTCTATATGTTTCTTATAGGATATTAGAAGAACCAGACCTTGCTAGCCTAACATTATGTGTAAGAGCGCCGTTATAGCCGAAAAATAATGTTTGGAGCTCCCTTTTAATAACGGAAACAAATCGACGTTCAATCATATGTCCAAAACGTAATTGCCGCTGTCGCTAGATAACGCGGCATGGTTATAAACAAAGCGGAAGAAGATGACCCGTCGAAGAAATTCTTTGTTAAGCATTTACACCGTCAAATTTCACTGAATGAATTTTTGAAAATGTCAAACACGGATTTCCTCCATCTGAAATAATATAATTGGCATTACTAATTCAAGCGAAAACATTGTCGACAATGTCGAAAACAACCACCACAAGCCTCAACAGAGCACAATATGGCACTGCAGTCTTCGAGCTTGCTTGTTCTTTGCTTGCATAGTTACGCAGGAAGGCGGAAGATGGTGCATGTACATCGCCTGTCGGAGAAATTATTTTGAATATCTTACAAATTAATTTCAGTGAACACATTGTTAAAAACATCAAAAATGGATATCCCCCATCCGAAATAGGATTATCAATGTTGTTGCATACTAATTCATGTTACACTTTTGTTGGAAATGTCGAAAACCCAGAAGTGTAGTTTATACACTATGACTGAATGTACGTATGTTTTTAGAGGTTTTAATTTCACATGTAAAGAAACCTGTACTAAGTTAAGAATTACGAAACCAGCGAGATTAAGTTTAGGTCAAGACTAGTTAGTATTTACCCTAACACTAAAAAACGCAGTTTTCGAAGAAAATGTGGATTATTTTAAGGGGAACTTAGCAGATTTTTCGCTGAAAATTTGTAAAAAGTAATAAATCAGGCATATTAATTTTTTTGGAAGGGGGATTTTTACTTTAATACTGGATCCATAGGTTTTTGAATTCAGAATTTATTTTCAGCCTTTAAATACAAAGCTGGGAAATAGAAATGGAGGTTTTCATCAAACAGACCCCTTAGGGGGTCTATGATAGAACCCCCGTGGGTTTACGGGGGTTTATAGACCCCTTATAGGGAACCACTGGTCTAGAGTGACTGCAGGGTTATTGCGCTCACGATTTCACTTGGCAATAATTAGGCTAACTTCGTGAAGTCTTCCCGTTTTTGTACATAAGCAGTGCATATTCCCCGCTTCTGGTGTCAGTGGTTATGCTCTACTTAATGAAAGAACTAACAAATATCCTGGTAGTTGACTGGCTTTCAATTATACAAGCCTCACCCGGCACCTCCCTATAAAACCATTAAGATACGTTGTTGAAAAATTGGACTACTTTCTACACACGGAATGGCACGCAATAAGGAACGGCAGTGAAGAAAAAAACTATCAAGTAAGCTATAAAATACTCTTTTAGCGAAACCTTACTTTCTACGCCCAGATGTTACGCTACATAGTTAACATATTCTTAAATGCTCTAAAACGTTGCTCTAGAAACAAGACCACTCCCTACTCACACACACTCGCACACACAGGCACATCGAAGTTCACTACTTGTTGCAGTATGTGGACTGTCTGAAAGTAAACAGGAAGTCCTCGGGCCACGCTCGCTTTACGCTTTGTTTTAATTGGAAATTATACTTCCACGTACTCGATATGTGTTCTCTTGATACCTGAGAACATTTTATTGAGTACTTGGTGGTAAATTATTTAATCTTTATACAAAAATGCGTAAAACAAGGGTGGTTTGTATCCAGGACAGCCTGCATGTTAGATTAGTTAAGAATAGGTTAGGACAGGTTTTGTACGGCTAGAATAGGTGCCTATAATGTAACTTCTAATAGGCACATATATTGCACTTCAATCTGTAATACTGTAAATACTTAAACTACGCTCTAGAATCCGTAAGAAAAAGCAGACTAAATTTCTTTGCACGGAATATGCACAGTATCAAATGGATTATAAATTAATCTATATTTTAAATACACAAACTAGGTATACTACAAGTCACAATCTACACAAATCGGGAATTAATTTTTCGTTATTTCACAAAACAGTTTCGCACAGGCAAAAAAATCACAACAATGGGAGCAAGGTTACTCGGCGAGATCAAATTGAAAGTATGCATCCATGCCAGAATTGAAGCTTAAATAATCTCTCGTATATTTTTCACGTAACCCAAATACATTTACGGTGATCCACTGAAAGAGAAGAACAATGGTCGTGTAGCGTAAGCAAAGGGACAACAGAATGAAGCCTATTAGTGAGAGAACTAAAATAGAAGCTGCTCAAGTGGGCATACATAGCACGGATGACTTGAAAGTGGAACCAAGATTGAGGTAACTAAGATTTCAATTCATTGCGTACACGAGTCTCCATAACATACTATCGGCGAACCTAGCGCTAGGTATGGCCTATGGTACTTCATCGATGTGCTCCGTGGACCGTGAGGGTTATAAAATTGATGTTTTTGTTAGTTACGAAAAAGTTTTACGAACGTGCACCCTGTAAACTTCAGAGGTTGTAAAATAAACGATAACTTGCAACTTTAAACAAGAGAAAAAGAATCATCTTTGCCCAGCATATATAGCCAGACGAGACGACCTACGTAACAACCAGGGGGGGGGGGGTTATTTAGTCGGAGTTGGGAAATTTTGGATCCAGAGCTCGGAGTCGGAAAGAGCTTAGAATCAGGAGTCTGAGTCTGTGATAATTGGCCTATTTTGTAAATAAAACGAGTCGAATTGGTAATTTCTTCAATCTAGGAAGTGAGAAACGGGCAAAGAATCCGGGAGTCGGAGTCACACACGCACCGAGTATTTTAGACACATTAGGAGCCCGTGATATTGATTTGACCCACGCCGAGAGCAGAAGCAGCAGAAGGACAGGCAATCTTATTGCATTTCGCTGCAGGGAAGTGAAAGGAAATATATATAGGTGACAGTATGGTGTGTGTGTGTGTAGGTGTGTGTGTGTGTGTGTGTGTGTGTGTCTGTACGTCGCGCCCTGGAGGCAGTGTCGGTTGGGAGCCGAGGGCTTCGTGCCTGTCGCAGTGTAGTTGGGTGACGCTGCGCCACTCTACGGGCCAGGAGTTTCCACGAAGACTAGAGTTTTTAGGTCCTTGGTCACACACCCAGCAAGTTTTCTAATACACGGAAATGCTGAACTTGGAATAAGTGCACACGTTTTGGATTTGAAGGACAAAAATACGGCCACTCGTGTGCTCTTCAGTTCCTTAACGGTTAATGTCTTCAGTAATTCTGATATGAGCGTGACGCCTCAACTTTGGCTTTCTATGCACTCCCAAGGTTCAAGGTTAGTAAGAAGGTTTGCCAGCTCAGCGATTCTAAGGATTCTAAGCCACATCGCGCCGATGGTCAAATTTTTGTCTCAGCATTTCTGTCGGAAGGTCGTGAGTGATGGTGAACTCACATAAGTGAGTTCTGTGTCTCAGATTTATAAAGCACGTGCATCTCCAAACCTATACGGCTCGGCTAAACGAATTCGCTCGGCAGCGCGGCACAGAGCAAGAGACAAAAAACAAAAATAGAAGAAGGCAGAAGAAAGAAGCGCCCATGCGGGTGGTCTCTTGAAGGACTCCCTTCCGTCACCTTCCGCACGGGCAAAGGCAGGTACCCCGCGGAAAAAGTCGGTCACCTCAATCGGTAACCCACCTGGCGGAGCAGCAGGGGAAATATAGAGAGCCTACCTAACTTTACAATACTAAGCTCGTCAGTATGAACTGCGGCAAGCTGCAACATCTTCTGCGGAAAAGGCACTTGGGACTCTTGGGTGCGTGAGGCCCAAATATATATATTGTATAAGGGAAAGGACCTACCAGAATATACCCCTGAGGGCTACTCACTCCCTGTGTAAGCAACTTCAAAGACACGAATCCTTGCCGCTAAAATGGCCTCAACTTAGTAGGTAATGCACTGATTTACTACCATGTATTTCTGTATAAGATCATAGTTTCCTAATGCCAATGAGTTAAGAGAGGAGAATATGAAACTCAGCAGCATAGAACAAGTCACCAAGCACATAATGGCTCTTGTAATATCCCTGCCAACACTATAAAGCTGAACATCTAACTATCCCGAATCCATTTTTTACTTGCCTTGAAAAATTGTTTACATGGAATTGAATCTTATTTTTTATACTAGTCCCCGTTACTAAAAAATCTAAAGTTTTCTTTGATGGAAACTGAAATTGAGTTGTAACTATGCTAAATATAATTTATATTCATTTACATTATTTTCTGTATTATGTAACAAAATAGATGGTTTCTTTCCAACAACTTTAAAGGAATTATGATAAGGCTTCAATAGTTATGAACCAGTTTGGGATCTGTGCGTGATCCAAGAAGGGGTCCGAGCGACCAAATTCCCCCAATGGAACCGTCGCGATAAGAAATGCGTTTCCTGGAGATAATAATCCTGATCTTAATATAAATCGCACTGTACGCCTGCAGTATGTTCAGCTTAAACGTATAGATATTATAGAACTGACTACACGACTATCAAACTTGTAGACTATGAGTATACCACAGATGAAATCATAGCTGCCTCATTGCAGCGATACGATCCAAAATATTACTTACTTCACTATCAGGGCACACGAGTAATAAAAAAATGCGGTTCACAGGAAACTACATAAGTCCAAGGATAGGTAACGCCTCTGATAGTAATCTTTTATCAAACGCTATCAAATTTTTAAGCCAAATACGATGGATTCACTAATTCATTAAACAATATATGTGTATTTTGTTTTGCTATTTATTGGTTATGTATTTAGTCAGAGTTTGGACCTCTCTACGGTTTTTTTTTTTCACTGAACGCCTCTTACGTCCTCGTATCTCATAAAATTTATTGGAGTTCTTCTCCACGCACTTATTCTGTATTTGATACAAGGACGTTTCAACGCCCTTGCTATGCACAACTCTATAACTGCATAAATTCAAAATCACTAACAAGCGCAACTATCTCCCATTTTCGTACAAGGATATTCCCTCCTCCCCAAAAAATGCCGACACTCTAAGACGCAGTAGGTACGTACCATAATTGGCAGTCATGCACTGTACGGCCTAGCAAGTATTATGTCATGGTATCTATATATTAATACGCTTGTATCTACGTGTGTGTGTGTGTGTGTGGGTGTGTGTGTCACGCTCTTCACAAATAGATAGGCGCAAATTAGGAGCTTGACTTCATTTCACCCGTATCATATCTACGCTTTCGTTT
>LQNS02015105.1:26074179-26091462 GCA_001587735.2 Parhyale hawaiensis
GAGAGCAGCACAGCACTAGCAGGCACGGACGGCGTCCACTTACAATACGTATGTACAAACGCACGCATGCACGCACTCGCTCGGGTTTACAGGGTGCTGCGGCCAGCTCTTGGCACAAGTGCTCCCGGATTATGGCTACATGCAGCTCCTGACTCTGTAGCCACTGTAGAGTCTGCGGAGTTGGAGTTTATCTAAACCTTCTAAGCTCGAATTATCCGGAGCTATGGACAGGTACGTTAGTTTCGCTTCCCTGAATAAAGTTTCAGGTGTTATATTGAAATCGATTATCCGTGAGAGTTTTCAGCTGTCTCAAGCGTAACTGGATTGCTCCGGACACCTGCAACGCGATTGAAATTGGTGAAACTAAAGCTAGGCGAGAAATTACGAATAAACCAAGCCTGAAAGACTTGGGGTGTCAACTTTTGCAAGGAAAAATGAAGCCCAATGGGACTGACTTACCTGAAACATCAGACAGGTAAAGCCAACTTGATTTCCCATTTCAACTGGGAAATTCACTGACTGGTTCGTGATCCAGATAAATGCCTCCTGGATCTCTGATGCCAATTGGTTCCTACCCATTCATTTTCTCCGTATTTTTTTAGTGCAGCATCCAAAACAAGCAATGTTTATTGTAGATTTTGTACGTCAATACTTGCCGCATAGCACTTCAGCAGTAGAATTGAGGTGTCATCGATTGACTCGTTGAAGTGGAAGTAAACTAAGCCCAAAGACACGATTTGTGCGCAACTTCAGACAGGGGTGTAGGCTTCGCCACGTTGAAGCTTGTTGCAACCCTACCCGAATGATCATGATACGGTTAAAAGCTCCATTTTACGGAGCAAAACTGAATTTGCAGAGTCTCAGGGGTGATCGATGAAGCCGTATCGCCTGAAATTCCATTCAACGAATCGAAATCAACTCACCTGTCTAAAATTGCTCACAATGCAAGCCTAACAGACTTAGGGCGAGTTTGTCTCCGTCGTAGAAGTAGATCAAAGCCAAGCCCGCTTGACTCATCTCGTTCGGAAATGCAGACAGGAATTTAAGTTTCGTCATTTTAAATCGTGTAGCAGGTGTTGCAGGTTCAGCCTGCTGAACCGATTGAATCGTCCAATTTATGGAGTAAGACTAAGTTCATGGCAGTCTCGCAGGTAACTGATATGAGTCGAAGCCTGGAATCGGAATCAAGTCGAAGCCGGAACCCCGGTCTGACGATATGCGAACCAGTCAAGCCTACCATTCTTAATTTCGCTGTCCAATCGAACGCGCTCTTCGTTAGTTCTCGAGATTAGTTCAATCCTCCGTTGCAGCACGAAGACGATCTCGCAGAGGAGAAAACAAGGGACGTTAAGGGCATGTTCGGTTGGGCGCCGAAATTAAGCCTTAAAGGCTTAACTTGTCTAAAACCAGAACTTCAGTCTGAAGCTTTAGCTTTGTCACCTTGAATCGCGCGGCAAGTGTTGAAAGCAATGCCTATATGTTGAGTCGGCTGAAAACTCTATTTTACGAAATAAGATTGAGTTTCTGAAAGCTTCATCAGCAACCGATTGAGCGTCAAAACTTGAAATTCACTAGATCGGATCGAAACTACTGCAGCAGCGTGCATTTTCGAACAAGTCCCGTCCTAACATTGGAGCCCAATCGAACATGTCCATAGTATGTCGATGCTCAAGGACGTTCCGACACAGGATCACCGCACATCAGAACAGCTAGCGAGGAAGGAGGGGAAGAACAGATCAACAAAGAATCATCACTGCGAACATTAATACAGAAAGGAGGCAAGCAAGAGTGACGCCCCCGGAATGCCTAGTTAATAGCTACGGTAGCTAGGATACAGGGTCTACCTGGGGTCGCTTCTTCTAGCTCCCCATAACATAAGTTGAGCGAACCTAACTAATGGCACGGCTCGTAATGCAGGGGCCACACTAGACTTTCATAAGAACAACGAAACGTAATGGGCAGCTAGCATGTCATTCATGGCACGTATCTATGATACCGATGCTACATATATTTTAGAACGACGAGTGAGTTGCTCATCAGCATTTCCAGTTGTTTATACGAATGCATATGTGGCCTCGGCATTATATGCTTCCTGACAGATATTTAGCTACATAAATAATGTAAATTTCAAAATTAGAGAAAATAATTGGATAAATTAAATAAATTGATAACTTTCATTGAAGTCGAAGCTATGTACAGACTGTGCCCTTCAAAAATAGGCAATTGGGTTGACAGAACTTGTGCCTGAAACGAGGTCTAGAGTTAAGAGCATCAAATTTGTGAAACTAAATGAAACGAGTCCGGTGTAGGACGGGACCTACCTGTGGTTGTAACACTACTATAAACCTAATGAGCATAGAAACTATACCTTAATGAGAGGCGGTTTGAAAGTGCTGAAAATGTTCAACGGTATCTTAGTAGTTTTGCTAATACCAGGCCTGGTGCCGCTATACGCACGATATTAATAATAATATTCGAGTTGTGATTGTGCTGCTTCTCGTGGTAGTATGAGCTTTTTAGAAGACGAGAATAGAAGTAGGAAATAGTTACCTAGATGAGAGCATCAGCAAATTGATGCTCAATTCGATTTACGAATAGTCCATTAAATATTTGGCTCGTCTCTGGGTGGTGTAGTAAATGAAAAACTGAATAGCATCATTTACTTTTTTTACAGTTCTCAGTTTCATGTATAAAGCATTACAGAATAATATATTGTGGTGGAAATAAAAACTAATACAAAAACTTTACTCACAGCCAGAGAGTCTCACAAACCTCAGTACTGAGTCGCTCGGCTCCATGCACTGACGGCAGAGAGCACCTCAGCCCTGCTCCTCCAGTCCAGCTAATTCTTGCCTGGCTTACCCAGGGCCGGGACAGTGCTAATTACTGTAACTACTTACCGTCACCTACCATCTACTGCAGTCAACAACAGTATTAAAAAAATAGAGCTTTTGTAGATTTTGAGCCATTTCAGAAGTACAATGTTAGAAGCACTGCAACCTAAGACAACTGTATAAACTTTGAGATACAAAAAAAAAAAATACACTTCTGCTGCACTGTAAGACTTTTGAAAGCTCTTTTTCTTTGTATCGAACGAAGGGTTTTGCAATCGAGATTTCAGAGAATGCCTAATTAAATATTATCGCTGATTAAAGATTATTCATGAATCCGATTATGGCAGCATCCCATCGTCCATGCTGCTTCCCACCACTGCGGTATCCTATTGGAGCTGATCCCTTACCATACACTTCATCGACGTACGGGAACATTTTATTTTCGTCTCAGACGATAGTAAAAACACTTCGTATCTGAAGAAAAAAAGTTTTCACAAGTTTTACAGTGCAGAAGAAGTGTATTTTGTCTTTTGTTTCGTACTGTTAGTTCATACCGGTGTCTCTTTTTGTATTGTTTATAAGATTGTAGTACTAGTAGTTAGAAGTTCTTACTAGCGCTTCAGTGGCACACTGCCTATATCGCATCGAACTATTCCTGTGTTTAACCACAGGCTCGTGCACCGACTAGGACGCGTTTTAAATTGTCAATGAATTTTGTCTCGGCTTCTCTGCCGGTAGGTCTCAGTGTGGTCAGTGGCCTACCGACAGGTAAAAGGCGCATCTACAACCCCTGGGCGCGGCTGGGCTCAGCTACGCCGCACAGGGGAAGGTAACGAAATACAAGAAGGTAGAAGTCTAGCGGGAATAGGTCAGCCACCTTGATCGACAGCCCACCTCCCGAAACAGAAGGGGAAGTATTGAGAGCCTACCTAACTTTAAAAAAAAATAACCTCGTCAGCAGGAACTGCAGCCAGATGCTACATCCCCGACGGAGAAAGCACTCGGGTGCGTGATGCCCAAACATATGATGGCAGGGTTTCTAAGATTGTAAATGGATCCGAGAATCTATTAAAGCTCTATTCTATTAATACTGTAGTTAACGGCAGTAGATGGTAGATTGGTAGTTGACTGCAGTTGACGGTAATTACTAATTAGTAGAGGCGCCTGGCAGTGCTTTTAATCTTTGTTGGCAACTGTTCTTATAGATTTGTATACACAGTTGGCGGGCTTTACGAGGCGTAGAAAAACAAACTTTCAGCAGTAGATTTATATAAAACACTAATAGGAGTGCATGAGAAAAATAGAAAGCTTAGCACGTAAAAATGCTACAATAACAACTACTCTAGTGTATACAAAGATCACAGTTCGGGTTGACGGGCCGAAATTGGTATCATTTCCTTTACTTACTATCCTTCTGCTATGTGTAGCAGGGTTGTTGCAAAACCGGGACATCGTAAGTTATATATTCGCAACTATCTACGCAGCAGTAACTTTAGGTAACGTTAATAAGTGAAGTTAAACCCTAAATCGCTGAACGTAAAGTTTGCGCCTCGTAGGAATAGCCGTGTTTGACAAGCGAAGAAAATCGGACACCAGGCCATGTAGATTTGGGGTACGTTCGATCGGGCGCCGAGGCTTAACTTCGCCAAAAGTTTTTTGCTGTGCAAATTTGAATCATGTTGCAGGCATCACTTGGGCCAGATGAAAATTCCTTTTTACGGAGCAAGATTGAGTCTCGAAGTCTCAAGAGTGAGCGGTTAAGTGTCAGTGCCAGAAACTCCACCAACGGGGTCAACGTCAGCGCGTCCGTCAGAAGTCCTGGACAAATCAAACTTCGAGGGCTAAAATTTCGGCTCTCACGCGAACTTGTCCGAAGTACATCAAAGTACGACGGTCATAGAGGTTTACTTTCCTAGGGAATAAGGCTGTTGGGCGCAGCCGTTTGGGCGTCTAGAAACTGTTCGACGCCTAGGAACTACCCTACTGGGTACAGCCATTTGAGAGAGCAATGGAACCGAAAAAGTTGTAATGAAACTCATTATTTCATCAAAGTAAATGAGCAAGAAAGGACCGCAAAACAGTTATTGTCGAGAAAAATGTAGAATCCAAAGACAAAGATATAACCAACCACACGAATTCTAGGTATAGGTTAGGTTAGCTTGCCACAGATAAGGTTATGAGAGGCAAGCTTAGTTTGGGTTTAAGACTTGGATTATATAAAAGAAAATTAGAAAACATGGTGAGGAGGGATCCGTTAGCGACCTCGCGCCCAGTGCTTACGCTTGCGACGAAACGACGGCACCAAATATGTACTGCTTTCACTTTTACACGAGAAGCAGAGTACTATTTGTGGACGGACGATACAATTTAAGGAAGGTTGTGCTTTAAAGTTTTCCCATTTCATATCCCGAGATGCCCCCTACCAATAGCCAAAATTTGTACATGAAACATCTGTAGAGAACACGGGGCGCTTCTTTCCATATCATCAATTAAAATTTTAACAAAACTCGAAAGCATACACAGAGACACGGATCTTCTGTCCAGAGTCACCTCCGAACGGGGTCGCCATTGGAAGTTATGGTGAAATTGAGCGCCGAGGAAAATGCGTTAACGACAGCCGGCAATTTCGTTTTCGAATTGTTCACTCCAGAAATAGAGATCACGTCTTCAAGTTCCATTTATACGAAGCAAGTTTTTCGTGCGACACTGCTTTAATCCCTGAGACTTCTCCCACGTTCATTACATTTGATGCCTACCACAGATTTCGAGTCTTACTTTCTTGTTTCAGATCAGGTTTGCGTATTAACAACAGAAATTCAGCCGTCATTTTCCTAGAAACATCCAGGAGTAAGAAAGTATTCTAGTACTGATAGTCTATTGCATGCGTATCTTCTCATCCCGCACCGCACCGCTATGAAAATTTTTCGCCCAAGGCGTGGGGTATGACCGTGTTGCACAGAGGAAGTTGCGCCGAGTAAACGGGACTAGAGTAAATTTGTTGGAAAGTTACGTTGGGCAAGCGATGGAGACTCGTACAAACTACACTGTGGCGCCGCTGGAACTAATTCAATACCGCAAGGACTAGCGTACGGCGATGTTTCGGACAAATCTGTTATGATTCCGGTCGAATGTATGACCTAACCCAGAGCGTTAGGTAAAGTTAGTTTGCGGATGATACAAAACTATGTCATCCTGCCACCAGAAGAGCCGAGCTCCAACAAGACCTTGACCACCACATGGAATGGAGCGCAACGTGGCAGATGAGCTTTAATGTCGACAAATGCTCAGTAATGCGCGTAGGGCTTGTGAACCCTTCAACCCTATTGAAAATGAATGGGACGGAATTGGCTCCTGTCACCCAACAACGTGACTTGGGAATCACGATTACAAACAAACTACAGCACAATCTGCAAGTTGACAAGAGTGTGAAAATGGCAAGCAGAGTACTCGGATTCATTACCCGAAATTTTGAATACAAGTCGAAGAACATCATCGTTCCCTGTACATGGCATTAGTGTGGCCACACTTGGAATTTGCTGTTCAATTCTGGTCGCCACATCTGTGCAAAGATATCGATAACATGGAAAGACTCCAATGCAGAGCAACAAAATTGATACATCAGCTGCGAAACAAGCCGTATGAATGTCGCCTAAAGCAACTGGGTCTGATCTCTCTCGAGCAAAGACGACTCAGGGGGCAACTAATAGAAACATTCAAGTACTTGAATGGTTTCAACAACGTACTTACAACGGGACTCTTTGAAAGAGACCTCAATGATCGCTTGCGAAACAACGGTCAAATATTCAAGCACAAAGCTCGAAGAACGACATTAAGTCAGCAGTTCTTTCCGTATTTCATAGTCAGCATTTGGAATAGACTTTCTTCCGACGTTGTTGGTACGGAATCAGTCAATGCGTTTAAAAATAGTTTTGACATACATTGGGAGAGACAGCCCCACAGCTAAGGATTCTTCCTCCAAGAGTCGCACACTCTTAACGGCCAAAGCCTCCGAGGCTTCCTAAATCCGTTTTCTTCTCTCTTCCTCTCCAACTGCTCTGTCTAACATCTTTAACTCCGCATATCAGCGGCTATTGACCATGATTGAGTGCATTCATGATCGTCTCTTTTGCTGAGAGTCTTCTCCTGCCTCTTTTTTTTTCTTTTCCCCAGTCTTTAATATCCTACTAACATAATGGCAATAGCTCATAGAGGGCCGGGCAAGTGTCGGTGTCTGTTTGAGAATAGGCCTGTTGGTTCGTTTACTGCCGCCTATCTAATCTAATATTGAAGAGTTTAAGCCTCTGTTTCCTCTACAAAGGTGATCTCACAGAGGAAGAAAGAAAGGACGTATCGTATGTCGGAATTAACGTGGAACCCATGCACGAGGTGCTACCTCGCATGGATCAAAGTGCATGTGAACAGCAGCAAGTCGGGAAAGAAGAGGAAGAACAGAATAAAGTAACATCGATGAGACTATGGAAGTGGAAAGAAGTTAAGTTTCCTCATAAAGATAGCCCTTATAAAATTACGAGAACAGCACTTATATTACAAAGCTAACAGCTCTGTGTTTCCAGGGTAGGTAATATTTCCAGCGAATGGTTGCAGTTTATGCAAAATGAAGTCAAAACTTAGGAGTTGTTTCAAATTTTAACTTCATAGTTGCTTTCCTACGCACGAGATCTGCCTATTACCCGTATTATGATCCGCGACTGTTGGTTTGTTTAGAGCAGTGGTTCCCTATAACTCATCAATGTAGACCCCTGCAAGGAGAGCAGTGCATTGTCGTAGACCCTTAGTGTTCTAGTGTTGAATATATGCATTATGCAACATTTAGGTAACACCTATGTAACAAAGGATAAAGAAAAATATCGTATCAATATTAACTACAGCACTCCGAGAACGCACACCGTCGCCAAGCAGGACAACACTAACAAATAATTCAAATTGACTCTCGAACCATGATTTTCTTCGCATCACATCTAAATTTAATCAATTGTACCGTTTGATAGTATTAACAGTTTCTGTTATTTCCTTGAAGATCCATTTTGGCGTAGATTCTTCTCCCCCTTCTTTTTTATTTCTCCCTTCTTTTTTCACTTTCGTCTTCCATTTTTTCTCTTCTCGTCTCTCCATTCCTCTACATCCGACTAACATAATGGCACTAGATCATAGGGGGCCGGGGTGTAAGTCCCGGTGTCTCTTTTGGAATGGGCCTTTTGGTTCGTCTACTGCCGCCTATCTAATCTAATCATTACTTTTTGAGTTATGCTGCTAACAATCATTATGACAAACATAGGTAAGGCACACAAATAGATCAACTGGGCTTCACCAAATTTTAGTCATTTATGTCTCTTAGCATTACTGACAGTTCCTGTAAATTTCATAAAGTTTCATCCTTAACTTTTTGAGTTACTGTGAAAACAAGTATAAAATCAAACGCCGCACGAAACGAACGAACCCACTGATCACAAAATTTTGGCCATTCACTGTGCGTAATATACCTAACTACTCTTGTAAGTTTCATGAAAATCTGTGAGTAACTTTTTGAGTTATGGTAGGCTACTAAGAAAAAATATGCAGACTAACCAACTAGATCAAGGAATTTTGCCAAAAAGTAATCATCTGTTGCTATGAACATGCCTAACAATCCCTCTAAATCTTGTAAGGATCCATTCAGATCTTTTTGAGTTATCTTGGTGACAGCCAAACAGACAGCCTGACAAACACGGCAAAAACATAACCTCTTGGGCGGAGGTAATTAACTGCGTAATATAAATACAAACACAGTTCTAAACTACACAGAATAATGATGAATACGAAAAAACTAAGAGGTAATATATTATAACGGAAATTCCTCATACTGAGGTATTTTTTTCTCAAGAATAATCTAGATTTAAAGCTACTTAATATACATTTATCCATTACTACAGCCAGTCAGTGGTTCAAATTGCACCAGATTTGTCAAAAATAATGCGTCTTTTGTGGTTGAAATTTTACTAACTTTAGAATTACGAAACCAGCGAGATTAAGTTTAGATCAAGACTAGTTAGTAATTACCTTAATACTGAAAGAAAACGCTGCCTTTGAAGAAAATGTGAATTATGTAAGGGGAACTCAGCAGATTTTTCGCTAAAAGTAAGTAAAACTAATAATTCATGCATAGTGATTTATTTTATTTTGTGCAAAGCAGGGAAATAGAAATAGGGTTTTCTTTAAATAGACCCCTTAGGGGTCTTTGATAGACCCCCTGGAGGTCTACGGGGGTTTATAGACCCCTTATAGGGAACCACTAGTCTAGAGTGACTGCGGTTATAGCGCTCACAATTTCACTTGATAATAATTAACTTCGTAAATTCTTCTCGCTTTTGTACATGCGCAGTGCATATTCCACGCTTTTGACGTCAGTGGTTATGTTCTATTTTAAGAAAGAACTAACAAGTATCCCCAGGAATCATTAATTACTTTCATTATACAAGCCGCACAAGGCACCTCCCTATAAAACCATTAAGATACGTTGTTCAACGGACTGTAAAAAGAGAGCAAAGGCGGATCCTTCATGTGGATCCAACATTATCCGCTGAGCGTACTCAACCAGTAGGTGAAGCTACACTGCAGCCCAATTTTTCTCAAATCCTATGGAAAAGATAATCCCCAAAGGCACTCAGAAAAGACCTACATGATGCAAAAGTTTTACAAGTACGCTTTAGAACTGTCTTATAAAAAACAGGACTACTTTCTACACACGGAGAGGCACGCAATAATGAACAGCAGTGTGGAAAAATCTATCAACTAAGCTATGAAATACTCTTTTAGCAAAACTTCATCACTTTCTATGCGCAGAAGTTCACTACATATTGGACATACTTTTAAACTAGCTATTCTCTAAAACCTTGCTCTAGAAACTAGATCATATCCTACTCACACACACTCGCACACAAAGGCACATCGATGTTCACTACTTGGTACTGTATGTGGACTGCCTGAAAGTACACAGGAAGTCCTCGAAATAGGCCACGCTCGCTTTACGCTTTGTTTGAATTGGGAATTTTACTTCAAGGTACTCGATATGTGTTCGCTTGATTCCTGAGAGAATATATTGAGTACCTGGTAATAAATTATTCAATCTTTATAGAAAAAAGCGTAAAATGAGGGTGGTTTGTATCCAGGACTTCTTGTATGTTAGATGATCAGTTAAGAATAGGATAAGAAAGGTTCTGTTCAGCTACAATAGGAGCCTAATTTAACTTATAGGCACATATATTGCACTTAAATCTCAGGTACGCCACAAACGATACAGGTAAGTATTTAAACTACGCTCTATAATCCGTAAGAAAAAGCAGACTATCTCTTTACGCGAAATATGCACAATATTAAATAGATTATATGTTCACCTAGACTTTAAATACACAAACTAGGTATACTGTTGGTCACGATTTTCACAAATCGGGAATTAATTTATCGTTTTTTCACAAAACAGTTTCGCACGCGCAAAAAATTACAACAATGCGAGCAAGGTTACTCGGCGAGATCAAATTGAAAGTATGCATTCACACCAGAATTTGAAGCTTAATAATATCTCGTATTTTCATTCAAGCAACCCAAATACAGTTACGGGGATCCACTGAAAGGAATGAACAATGGCCGCGCAATAACCGCGAAAGCAAAGGAACAACAGAACGAAAACTATTAGCGAAAGAACTGAAATGAAAGCTGCACAAGTGGGCATACACATAGCACGATGACTTGCATAAGTGGAACTAAGACTGAGGTAACTAACTAAACTTTCAATCCATTGCGAACACGTGTCTCCACAACACGATATGGACGAACCTAGCGCTAAATATGGCCGATGGTCCATCATCTATCTGCTCCGTGACTGTTATGAAATAGGTATTTTTGTCCGCTACGAAAACGTTTTGTGAATGTGCAGCCTGTGAAATTCAGAGGATGTAAAGTAAATGATAACTTGTAATTTTTAATTACAGAAAAATCATCTTTGCCCTGGATATATAGCCAGACGAGGCGACCTACGTAACATCCAGGAGGTTAGGGAGTCGGTAAATTTTAGATCCAGACTCGGAGTCGGAAACAGCTTAGAATCAGGAGTCGGGGTCTGTGACAATTGGCCTATTTTGTAAATAAAACGAGTCGGATTGGTCATTTTTTTCAGTCTAGGAAGTGGGACACGGTAAAAAGCCGGGACTCAGAGTCAGACACGCACTGAGTATTTCAGACATATTACGAGCCCCTGATGTCGCTTTGCCCCATGCACACGGTTGCTACAAACACGCACAACACAAGACAAATCCCAAGCTTGGAGTGAATTCCAAAACAAAAAGTAGAAGCCGCCCTCAATTACGACAACTTCAAATGCAAGACGTTCATCTGAGAGTTCACGACAGCAGAAGCAGCAGAAAGACAGGCTTTTGACAGGTTTTCACTGCAACGAAGTGAAAGCAAATGTGCATTGGTGACAGTATGGTGTGTGTGTGTGTGTGTGTGTGTGTGTGTGTGTGTGTGTCTGCATGTCGCGCCCCGGAGGCAGTGTCGGTTCGGAGCCGAGGGCTTCGTGCATGTCGCAGTGGAGTTGGTGACGCTGTGCTACTCTGCGGGCCGTGAGTTTCCTCAAAGACTCGTGTTTCTAGAACCTTGGTCACATACCCAGAGAGTTCTCTATGACGCGGAAATTCTGAACTTGGAGTAAGTGCAAACGTTTTGGATTTAAAGGACAAATGGGCGGCCGTTTATCTGCTCTTTGGTTCCTAAACGATTAATGTTTTCAGTAGTACCGATATGATCGTGACTCCGCCACTTCAACTTTCTACGCACTCCCAGCGAAAGCAATTTGAAACACATGGATCCTAAAACGGCCTCAACTTAAAAGATAATGCATTGATTGACTACCATGTATTTCTGTATAAGATCATAGCGTTGGTTGCCTAACGCCAACGAGTTAAGAGAGGAGAATATGATACTCAGCAGCATAGAACAAATCACCAAGCACATAATGGCTCCTATAATATCAATGCCAACAATATAAAACTGAACATCTAACTATCCCAAATCTATTTTTTTACTTGCCATAAAAGATTGTTTACATAGAATTACAATCTATTTTTTATACTAGTCACCGATACTAAAAAAATCTAACGTTTTCTTTGAGAGAAAGTAGTATTGAGTTGTGACTGCGCTAAATAGAAGTTTTTTTCAGTTACAGTATTCAAATCAAAATCATGTATTTCTCCCCGTAGGAAGGTATTCATATGCTGTATTATGTAATAAAACAGATGGTTCCTTTCTAACAATCTTGAAGGAGTTATTATCAAGGCTTCATTAGTTATGAACCAGCTTCGGGTCTGTGCATGAACCAACAAGAGATCCGTGGGATCATATTCACCCCAATGGGAACCGTCGGAATAAGAAATGAGTTCCCTGTAGGTAACAATACTGATCTTAACATAAACCGCACTTTACGCCTACAGTATGTTCTGCTTAAACATGCAGATATTATAAATCTGACTACAAGACTATCAAACTTACGAACTATGAGTATACCACAAATGAAACCATAGCTGCTTCATAGCAGCGTTATGATCCAAAATATTGTACTTACTTCGCTATCAAGGCACAACAGTAAAAAAAAAAGCAGTTCATAAGAAACTTAAGTCGAAGGAAAAGTAACGCCTCTGCCAGTAATCTATTCTCAAACGCTGTCTAATTTTAAGCCAAATACGGCGGATTCACTTATTTATTAAATAATATATGTGTAGTTTATTTTGTTGTCTATTGGTTATTTATTTAGTCAGCGTTTGAACAAGTCTACTTTTTTCTCGTTTAAATGCCCTCGTACCTCATACAATTTATTATAGTTTTTATCTACACACATATTCTGTATTTGATACATAGACGTTTTAAGGCCCATGCTATGCGCAACCCTATAACTGCATAAATTAAAAATTACTAACAAGCGCAAATTTCTCCCATTTTCGTACTAGGAAATTTCCCCCCCCCCCCTTCCCCGAAAAATGCTGACATATAAGATGGCCGCTACGTAACTTGGCAGTCATGCAGTGTACGGCCTAGCAAGTATTATATCATGGTACAGTATAAATATCATAGAGTAGAATAATCAGATCTGAGCATCGGCAGTGCAAAGAGCTGAGGCACCTCATAAAGGTGTAGTGTGTCCCCGAAAGCATAAAAGTATTGTTTGCAGCGTCGAAAGAAAGCAGACATGTACTCGTCGATGTAAGGTTAAGATACAAAAAATTAATGGACTGCCAGCAAGTTATCTTTAATGGCGGGTGCACACTAACGCAAAAGTTGCTCAATCACTCAACGTTTTATTTCGGCGGTCACGTTGCTGTGACTAAAACTTGGGGCGTTTGAATGTCACGCTAAAACTATGGGTCATTGCCACTTCAAACTACCTCAGAAATAGGAGCTGTACTAAAATTTGGCCACTGCTGTTAGCCATAGTTTACAACTGCAATAAACTGCTCATATTTTAAACATGTATCTTACTAATGGAGCACTGCACAAGCCGAAGCCTTGTTCACACTGTCTAATCGAATGTGTGGAAACACAACATTTGCGTTACTGTGCACCTGCCATTAGAGTTTGCACCTCCGTACAAACGGCGCTGGCGCTCCAAAGAGAGGCATCAACAAGGGAGAAGTGGCACGCCTAGTAATTGCATTAGATTCAGTGCTTTACCACCCTAGACGCAGCGAGGCGATTCGAGAGTGAAGCTCAACTAAAAATATATATAACACTTTTCATCAGTAGGAATTATCTCGGCATTCCTGCCGGAAAAATTGGTTGGCTCAGTGCGCTACTACTGGCGGGAAAATACGCGAAGAATAGAAAAAACTCGAGTGGACGGCCCCATTCGAGGCCTTCCACACAAGGGAGAGTAGAAACGTCCCACTGACTAGGTCGGCTATCTCGATCTGAAAGCCCACCTCGAGGAACAGAAAGGAAAAATAGAGAACCTACCCAACTATACAAAACTAACCTCGTCAGCAGGAACTGCGGCCAGCTGCAACATCCCCTGCGGAAAAGCACTTTGGACCCTTGGATTCGTGAAGCCCAAATATATTATGGCAGGGAAAAGGCCTTTCAGAATAGATTCCTGAGGGCAACACGCTAAGTAAAACAAGAAACTCATGCACGGGGAATCACCACGCATGGGAACATAAAGTCAGTTTAGAAGAAGAACAGCAAAGTACCATTAAAAGCTCCATGGAAACGGGAGGACGTGAAATGGGCACAAAAGAAAGATGCCCTGCAGCCAAGCAAAGGCTACAGCATAACCTTTGGGGCCGCTTTAAGACGCAACTCCCAATAACGTAAGATGGGGGAACCAGCACCTAACCCAACATAATGAATGGCACTGTGCTAAAATCAGTAATTCATACGATGCAGCTTTATATAAAATTTTACATCAATAAAAATTTTTCCTCTTTATAGAAGCTGCACTTGCTTATTTCTAAAACTTTCTCATCGTTGTCCATTATTGAATTTTATGCTAAACTATTCACTACGTCAATGATTGAAATTCTCCAGGTGTCAAATTATATACGTTCCAGTAACGGATCATCTCATCACTGTCGCAGCTTTGCACTGCCAAGAAAAAAGCTAACGACAGCTAAACACAGGGCGTTTGGAGGAAAATAGATTTGGAGCACTAATTTTGCAAACTACGCCCACAATTTTCAAACTATTGGGATTCGCACGGCACAGAATTTCAGCAATAATTGTTTCACTGCCGATACTGCCGATACCGCCGATCACTGTAGGTGGTATTGCTGATCGGGTCAAAGAATTTTAGCTATCTTTCTTTCAGCTACAAGCTACGTTCACAGTTTCTGCAATATATACACTTTGCGATGCACATAATATCAGCATTTTCTCATTTCCACACAGGACACAAACTGCTGAATTTACTGTAGCTAATTTCCACGAGCAAAATTGTAGCATTTTTTTCCAGTTTCGAAACTACATTTATTTAAATAATTATTTTTGACAGTTCGACATACACCATCTTAGGAATTGTTCCACAGCCAACAACGGCTACGGAAAGCTGAATTTCTCCTATGCAATAACAAGTGTGATTTATTTAGCTACCTTTTGCATGCTCAACGCACCGAAGAATAGCACGGACCGAGTAGCATTCATCATACTGGAAACTCAGCCAGCATTATGTTTCACGTGGAACAACTATAACCAGCTATGAATAATACCTCCTATTCACATAGGCATGTTACACTGAGCACTTATTTCTCGTGCCAAATAAAATTCTGTACTCGGGTAAAATATGCTTTTTGATTTTAGTCGTCTGCTTGTTCATCACCGACTGCCTCGCAGAGTCCCCTTTTCGTTTCTTGATTCCCGGCCGGTGAACTAGGAATGCGTTGTCTAAAATATGGAATTCGTAGTTCCTGACGCACAGGATATACATCTGCGGTACGAAAGAAACAATTACACATATAATTCACTTTTATTCATTTTTTTAAACACATCGTATAAAACTCCTGAATTGAGAATTTAATATATAGGGTAGAGGTATAGATACATAATGCCTGGCAAGACTGGTGGTTTATTTTTCGATGGGATGTAGGCCAACGCTTAATGAACCCAACCCACCGTCAGTGCGAGGTTGCAACAGGCAGAGCGAACCGTTGGATCGTTGCAACTGGTTTCCAGAAATGCTTGCTCATTTTTCTGTTGCCTTTTGAAAATGGAGAACAATTTCGAGCAAAAAGGCGCCATCAAGTTTTGTTACAGACTTGAGCGAAGTATTTATTATTATAGTCAGAAGTTTAGGTCTCCGTTTCCACAACAAAGGCGATATCACAGAGGAAGAAAGAAGGGACGTAAAGTATGACGATAGACACGTGGAACCCATGCACGAGGGTGTTCCCACAAAGGATCAACGCGCATATGGGAACAGCAAGTCGGTAAAGAAGAGGAAGAACAGATAGAAGAAAGATCTGTAGGAGTAAAAGATGGGAAAGAATCAAAGCGGGCACGAAAGACAGACGTCCCGAAGGCCTAGCTAATGGCTAAGATAACCTACAAGGTCCACCTGGGGGGCGCTGCTCCCCATAACATAGCGTGGGCGAACCTAAACTAACCTAACCCTATGGCCCATCCTATGCCCCCTTGAGTGAAGTACGACTGAAACTTTTAGTAAACCTCAACAGGTTATAAAGACGGTGTCTTATTAAGGACCCTAGTCATCTGGTGGTTTGGGGCAGCACCAAAAGGCCGAGGCTGGACCGAAGGTCTACATTATAGTAACAGATGGAACGGTTGGAATGATCAGGGAAGAGTTGAATCCGAAACGCACAATATTTATTAGATTTTGAACTTATAGAAAGACTCCGAAAAAGAGTCGATGCATGTGAGGCTGATCATGAACACCTGGTTGCTACATCACGACTATTCGTCTTGCAACATACAGTACATATTAGCAATTTCAATTGACGAGTTGTTCGGCAAGTAAAATCATTGCCATGGCTCATTGGCCGCCGTATGCACCAGACCTGAGTCCTTTTGGCTATTTACTTTTCCCAAAAAGCAATGAGTAATGTAGTTTCAAATAAACACAAAATGTCAAACAACCTCAACCCACATTACTTTAATGACACATGAACCTCTCACGTTCAGACAAGATACATGCCAACACAGAGACGTGAGTGCCGTGATGAAACTGGCAATATAATACAGTAGTTATAATGTCAATACAGCACACCAAATTAAAATGGAAACAATCTCCGCTGCCAGAAGTTCGCCATTACGAGATATCTCGGGGAGGTTTGGAAGGTAAAGATAAAGTCAACTTAGACCACACCCTCACTTGGGAAACCCACATGCACTGGTTTGTGCTGCGGGTATATTTGTCATAACGTTTGTTAACAGTATAACTCAAAAAGTTATGAACGGATCTTCAAAAAAATTTAACAAGCTGTTTTTAATATAAAAAAGCACAAATGATTAGATTTTGGAATTTATAGTCACTCTGCTGGGTGTCTTCTGTGGTGCCGCAGTTTGCAACCAAAGAGAGAGCCAGCAGCGAATTATCTTTACAGTGCACGTAACCGCTGACCGCTGGTCTATCTGTTATTCTTCTTAAATGTGAAGCCAGAAAATTTTTGAACACTGCAATTTTGATATCAGTGGCGTTTCGAATATGCCGAGGCATTTTGTTAAACAATCTTGCTCCTCGTACAGCGAAGCTATTAGAATATTTTGTGGCCACAGCTTCTCCACCATCTCTGCTTGGGATACGGATATCAAAGATCCTTCCAGTTCCTTCCGAGTGTCTGGCGACAATCCGCAAATTCACATTCACAGTGATACGTTCCAGAATTTTCCAAACATATATGATTGTAAATCGTTCGAATCTGCGCTGTATTGAATACAAGTGGAGACAGCTGAGTCG
>LQNS02015105.1:26092067-26104530 GCA_001587735.2 Parhyale hawaiensis
GATTGCACAGCAGCTAGTATTCGTGTATCGTCAGCAAATGACGAGGGTACCGCATAGTTACATCCGGACCCCATGTCATTGATCATGATGAAGAAGAGAACAGGTCCAAGCACGGTGCCTTGTGAGGATACCGTCCACGTATCTGATCCAAAACAAGAATGGGCACGGTGCTTGTTGGAGGATGTTCTCCACGTGCTACATCGTGATTTCCGCCAGTGCAACGGAAACTTACGACCCCATTGATGTTCCTTTGATTTGGTGGTAGATTTTGCTGTCGTACTAGAAGTAACTTGACTGTAGACAGAGGCGTAGTAGTTTCATGACTGCTTCAGTTGAGAGACTGGTTTTTTTACTTAGGGGAATTTACTTCAGTTAGTTTGCGCAAGACACATTCTAGAGCCAACTCTTGAGGAATGCAAGTGAAGAGGCTTTTTACATCAAATGAAACTAAACAGTAGTCATTGGGAATAGTCACGTTGTTCAGGACTTCTTTTGCATGAAATGAGTTTTTCAATTTTTGTGGAACTGCTTCTATAATAGGTGTCAAGATACGTGAGAGAAACTTAGCGATGAAATAAGTCGGCGAATCGATAAATGACACTATTGGACGAATTCGATTGCCGATTTTATTAATTTTGATCAAGGTCCACTTAGACAAGGGCAGCTTCAGTAATTATCATCAGCAAAAAGGCTGGTCGTATGAGACATCCTACATCGAATCTCGGTGTTGTTTATGTTGTTGATGGGGAATTGCCATGGTACAATGTGAAGGTTTCACTAATCTATCTGAAGCGCCTAAGCCAGACTGTGAATGTTTCACGGGTGCTGCAAGCTTATATAAATATTCCACGGGTCGAATAATACGCGGAGGTCAGCAGTCCTGAGCAGCTGGGCAAGGTCTTTTTAATAATTTTTATGACCCTGGGCTCATCTGAATGAACGGGTTGGGATCTGGAAAATTTCTATGTGGGGGTGGGCACTAAGAGTGCTAGCAAAATTCAACGGGGAGCAGCGAGACACAAAAGCTAGGCCCTAAGCAGTACATTTTTTCAAGGCCTCATTTAGGGAGGGAGAGTGTCCCCCACGATCCTCTTCGGGCTACTCTACTGCAGGGAATTATGGATATCATTATCAACCAAGAGGATGGACTTAATATATCACACATCGAGGCCCTGTGTTGAAGAATAAGTGTGGTGTTACCATACTAAAATATGAACGTTTCACGTGTCTGTCTGAAAGGCCTTGCAAAGCCGTGAAAGTTTCACGGGTCCAGCTAGTTATAATTATTGTGCTTGTCCCTCCGTTAGTTAGTTAGTCACTTATATTACAACCGTGACGCTTTCACTAGTATTAGATAGGGGAAAATTAGGGCATCTGTGAGGTATCCTCGATACGACCTGGGAAGGGATCAATAGGAGAAAAAGTCAAGTTTAAATTTAAGCTGCTATTGCTGGCAAGTCTTAGGTAGAACATTCACTGCCTGACTTTGGACATTTACCAACCTTTGTATGCATGATAAGGGTCCGAAGGCATCGTAGGTGAGTGTCAATTCTTTCGTTGTTAAGAATTTCCCATGGCTCCTTCAGTATTATATAGGAGAAAATTAGGATGAACTTGTGTGAAACATCACTGAAGAACATTGCTTTGTTCTGTGGTATTTCCACATGTTCCAGGTAGTAATGCGGTAACTAATACGAACCAGCGAACGCACTTCATGCGCGAGGTGTCAAGCATTGCGACTCGTAAAAAAAAACGACATTTAGTGTCTGGTCCTTACACTGGGCTGCAGCTGCTCACTATACTCTGCCAATTTCATCAAGGCAGTCAGTTTGGACGTGGTCAATTTCCTCTACAGCGTTGCCAATTCTATGGGCATTTCTGAGATTTTTTATTCAGCCCATATTTTAGTCCCGCCCACTAGCTGCATGTAGAGAAATCTCAGCATTGCCCTTAGAATTGACAACGCTGTAGAATAATTTGACCTCACCCAAACTGCCTAGCTAAAATGGACAGAGTATAGCTATCACCTGTGTCCAGACACCTGTAACTGATACCTTTCTGCGACAGAAGTATCACATATGCTTATCGGTATCTCTTTGCATGTCATGCATCTTTATTACTCTCAAAGAACGGGAAAAATGAACCATTTGCATGCATCTTCGATGCGAGAGGTACTAATCAAATTATAAAAAGCGACCAGATTTTGCTGCTTTTATTAGTTTTCGCTTTACACAACCTCGGGCTCTTGGAAAATTTAACTTACGTTGGCGAACCACTATCCTCCCTTTCACAGAAGCTACAGTGAAATTCGTGGCTATCTAGGCAAACAAACCCTGAAATGCGCATTGGTGTCGGTTTATGCGGATAGCATTCTGCTCGAGTTTCCATGCATTCGTTCGCTTGTACGATAAATAATAATATTCATTTATTATCACGCATACAGTGGTAACACCTGACGAGGTTTTCTTATGGCTTAACTATAAAATTTTTAAGATCTGGATGTGTGAAAAACAGGAAAAGCAGTCAGTAGCGAAGGGAGAGTCCCTCGCCGTACCGGAGTGCTCCAATCAGTGTAAATCCGTTGCGTGGCGTCCGATGCTCGAACCCAGTCCTCGGAGGGTGCGGTACAGACCCAGTCACTTCGCCACTGCTCTATTAGTATTAGAGGGGAAGAATAGCGTAGCCATGATGCCAGTTCGAGAACATGTCTAGCTCCTCCTCACAAGTCTATTTCAAGCTCCTCCTCACACGTGACACATTTGTTGTGTGCCTTCGAACAGACTAGGAGGGACCTGATGGAATTCTTCGACCAGAAAACTTCATTCTTCACTGATGCTCGGACCCGTATTGCAGCTCATCTAATTTTATGAACTGTGAGGAGTAGCAACTTGAAACCGAGAACTGCAGTTTCCGAGCCCGTATCAATGAAGTCATTTATTTCCCTTTGTAAGAATGAAGCCGCGCGGTGCACACGAACAAATAAACGCATCGACGAAACCACAACCGGAACAGTATTATAGATTGTGCTTTCAGCTTCGTAACTATGATGCAGGTCAAGGCACCAATGAACAAAACTGCTGTTCAGTACAATTTCCAATAGGTTCGGCTAGGATAAAGAAACAGATAGAAATACTTACATACTTACATTTAAGTGCATTCAAAGTTATTACGAACTCACCTGGGTCATCTTATCACTCATGCCTTCCCATGAGAGTCTCTCATCGTAGAGAGGCTCCCTCTGAGTGCCGACGTAGATTGGTTCCCAACTTCCAAACGGGCCCTCCCTCTTGCCAACGTGGATGACAGACATGCCGGGCTGCTCTGGGGTCGCCCTCCATTCCTGGGGACAGACGGCAGTGATTAGAGGACACCCATGGCTGGGTACAGACGGCAGTGATTAGAGGACACCCATGGCTAGGGACAGACGGCAGTGATTAGAGGACATCCATGGCTGGGGACAGACGGCAGTAGTGAGAAGACCCGCAATATTGGGGACAGACGGCAGAATGTGGTTAATTGGGGTGGTGTCGCTGCGGAGGTACCGAGGTTTCCCTGGCGACATTTGTCTCAGCTCAATGATGGGAGTGTCTCAGTCTTGATTAGGTTTGTTCCAATGAGGATTATTCTCGTGCCGTCACCGATAAACCTTGGTTTGATAATTACTGCAGTCGAGGTTTTGATGCTGAACACGCTTCTTTTCTAGCTTGGTGGTGTTCATGGGACCATATTTAGGGAAACATATGAGAAACACAAGGCTGAGGCAAAGCCCGTAATGATAGAGCGCAGCATCGACTGAAGCAGAGCTCCATGGGAGTGTCTCATGAGCATCGATAATCCATGAATGAGTTAAAAAGTTCAATCTTCGCTGCTGAGTCTTCGTTACCAGTCCTTGATTGCCCTGGCGAAGGTATCGTGGTTTAAACCTTCGTTAAAGCAGAGCTAATCTCGGCTTAATTTGATAGCCAACAAAGTAGGGATGTTGTGTAACTGCCTCATGGATATCACCCTCAGCTTCGTACCTCTTCGGCATTGAGATCTATAGCACCATACTAGCGCTTCTTGCAGATCGTGATTGATATTGCCGCCTGGACATTGTTGGCATGTTTCTTCTATTTTATAAGCAACTTGATGGCATTTACGCCCCTAAGCTCGAAGTGATTATTCGACACTTGATTCCATGGAGAAATTTACTCCGTTGTTGATGTACTGGGAATATCGCTTATTTTAAGAGGTCCAGTCGCGCCAAATGACAGCAATTATCGCCGCATTACATAAACGACCATATTGTCGAAGATGATTGAGAAATTGTTGGCTTGTAAGTTGGGTCGCTGGACTGCAGCCTCCAGGTCAGTTTGTCAGCAGAAATGGTTTGGTGTGCTGTAACGCTTTATTGTCTGCGCCACACTACTTACAGTCGGCTACTGTACCGTCGACTACTCTACTTACCGTCGTTCTGAAGTATGCTTTACTCAGTTAAACATTAGTACGGCTGTACGATTCGTACTTTTACGTTGGGTGCCAGTGTGCGATCCGTACTTGTATAACCGCCAGATATCCAGTCTGTATAACGGATATGCAGTCTCTATAACGGATATGCAGTCTCTATAACGGATATGCAGTCTCTATAACGGATATACAGTCTGTATGTCAAATATATAGTCTGTAAATACGTTGTGCAGCAGATATGCCAGATGTACCGTCTATCGATACGGCGTAGTGAATATAATGAGGGGAGTACGTGACTACCAGAGTACTCGCGCAATGGGTAGTCTCTCAACGCGTATAGTTCTGTAATTACTTACTAGGTCTCGGGTACTGTTCTGTATTGAGGAGAGGCAGTGCTCGGGTAATCACACTCAAGTTGCGTTCATTTCTATATTATAAATCAGAGCAGTACAATCGGTGTAAAGACAGTTTAATACACTCCTAGTATCGTCTTCTGAGAGTGAATACGGAGTAAATGGGAGCTGCACGGAACGAGAGTTGAGTGGTAGAACTCCTGAAAGGGTGGAATACAGGAGAGAGAATGCTGCCGTGAGGCAGTAGGCATGGCTGCTTATATACTAGAACGGCAAGGTGTGATCTGCACACGGCGTTCGATAGGGTCAACTACATAGGTCTATTATGCAAGTTGGAGTCGAATGGCTATCCACCATCTGACCATCCCAAAACAGTCGACCTTGTGGGCGACAATGGAGTGGAACCTTACCCCTTGTAATACCATCGACCTTGTGTGTGCGACAATGGAGTGGAACCTTACCCCTTATAATACCGTGCTGAAACACACCCGCTGTTACCTCACCTTGGAATGGGGAATATTATGGCAGCTGGCACACACTCGCTTGTGGAAAGGAATGGCTTTTTTACTTTTGAGCATCGCCAATAATTCGGTTTTATTCTCTGGAGGCGACACGTTTCCTTCTACTTCAAATATGGAGAATACGAAGACTCTCGGCAGAGTTGTATTGGAGAAGTCAGGTTTCTTCAGCATCTTGAAAAATTCTGAAAAATAAGAAATTGCTGAGATAATCATTTACTTCGATAACATGCATTTCAGTGCATGTTTAAAAATTCTGCTAAATAAATAGTTGAAAACATGATTATTTCCACAGCTTAAGTCTCCATCGGTCTTTGAAATTTCAGCAAGTAAAAATGCGTAATGGGTGGACATGCGAGTATATTCTGTAGAAAAGTTATGTCTTAGTGTATCTCCAGAACTCTCCAGAGGCAAGGAAAAAATGCTGAAAACATAAAAAGACAAAAACAGACAGATAATTGTGAGAATAAAACTATGAGAAAATTAGGTATACCGTAATGTCTCTTTATAATGCGAATGGTTCGGGGGTATAGGCCTGCCGAAATACGAATTTGCCGAATTACGCAAGAAGTCGCTATTTCGGCATGACTTGCCGAATTAGAGAACGTTTCTATAGTTCGGCACCTTATACGAATTAAAGAACACGTCTATGAATCGGCCACCGTAGCCACACTTAAGTGTGGAGGAGAGCTTATGTTCAAGTACAGTATGTATAAGTAGGTGTGTACATACATATATCAGCATGCACATTGTTCAGTGGAACTCCGACTTACGAACTTAATCTCTTCTAGGAGGAGGTTCTTGAGTCGAACTAATGTTTCCCTATGTACTGCTCGTTGGTATTAGCAGGCAATGCTTTCAGTGTTAGCTCTATGAACTGTGCAGCCGAAGTACGCAGTAAAGGTATGCGCCATTGGCAATGTGTGCTTTGCCAAGAACGAGGTGAATGGCATCTTGACTTAGGCGCGTGGCAGCACGTTTTTCCATTGAGAATTTCGATTGGCGTGACTGACCGTCTTTCCTTTTAGAGAACTGAAGGGTTGGGTTGCGGGGCCCTTAATAAAATAAAGAAATACATGTGTAATGTATAAATAAAAATTTACAATCTTCCCAGGTTCTTAAGTCGAGTAAAGGTTCGTATCTCGTGTGTAATTTTTGCGCAAAGAAAAATTCTTAAGCTGAGAAATTCGTAAGTGGGGATTCGTAAGTCGGGGTTCTATTGTATGTAGATTAAATCCATCCCAAGAGAATATGTACATACTACATAATCATCGCGCACGGTAAGTGAACAGACGTCAAAAATCCCGAGTGGCATGTGGCGTCATGTTTTCGGAAGCCATGCCAGCAATTCGGCTGTTTTGCCGAATTACATGTGTAAATTTCGAATTAGGGAAGATGGACGCTGTTTGGGGAAGACGATCTCCGAAACTTAGATCTTTAATTCGGCATTTTATGCTGAATTACAGGAATGGTGCTGAATGCCTGTCAATGCCGAAGTAGTGAAGCTGCCGCATTATCGAATAATAAATTACAGAGAATTCACTGTACCTGCTAGAAGGCAACGCTTGACGCCAAACATTTTCAAAACACGATAATGAAGACCAAAATCTAGTATTTTTATTTGTCCGCACTGTCTGGGGCAAGCATAGGTAGAAATTTGACAATAGACAACTAGAATGCCTCGTGGCGAAAGACCATCACCTCCGGTAGGGGACAAATTCAACGAAGTCATTTTTGATTAACGAGGTTATGGCAGAGCCCTAATCCCAGAGATTAGCTCTCTTAACAATATCTAGAGCTCGGACATTGGAGCATTTATGCGTAAAATGCTACTATCGCTCTCAATGCTCCATAATGTTGCAAGCACTATAAATGCACCAAAGTGCTCCGCAGTCCTCCATTTCACTCTAACTGCACACAAATTTGGAGCAATCTAAAATAACTGGAGCATTCTTAGCAGGTGGTGAGCCGTACCTTCAAGTGTACTGAATATCAACGAGTTTGATTCAAGTATATATAAACGACAACAGCAATGGTCAATAGACATTGACAAGAGTTCTATTAGTTTGAATGTAACAAAATGGTTGAAGCAGGGAACTGGAACTTCTTGGGGGTGGGGTAATTTTATTTTGAGTTCCCCCATACTATGGCGCACAAACGAATAAAATAGCGTAATTGGTAGATGAATGAGTTTATGTTTTTTTAAATATATAACAATTCGGGGCAAATGACGAAAAGGTCATTTTGGGGGCAAAAAATTATTTCGGCCTCAGAAGCGTTAGAATCACTATGGACAAGAAATGAGTACATAAACTCTTAGAGCATTTATTTACGGTCATTTCAGTGTTTGTATTTCTTTTCTAAGTTAAAAAAATGAATGTGCAAGGCCGAAATAATTTTTTGCCCCAAAATGACAATTATCGCCATTTGCCGCGAATGGTTATACAGGGTGTTGAAAAATTCAGTGCAGCTATCTCAACCACAAGTAAAGTCACCATAGCCGTATCCTGTGGTGTATTTTTCTTTTTTTTCGCAAAATTCAGTTTTTTAAAAAAGCTACAGCGTTTTTAATTTTTATTCCGAAAAACAATTTTTGCTGTAAAAAATTCAATTTTCAACTGATTTTGATGAAAATTGATAGCAAGGTAAATCTTTCTATACTTAATGCGCACATATTGGGAAAATTTGAAAATAGTATAAAATAACTGGGAAACTGACGTTCAAATTCAAAATAGGTTACAGAAATTAATAGTCACACTCGTAATAAACGGGAAAACTACGATGAAAGTCTATTTCAATTTCAATAATGTATGGCATAAAATAATCAGGCTAAGCGCATTTGGCAGGAGGAAAACTGATATAAGTTCACCAGTATTGACGCGCACCCGCATGTTGCCCTGTCACTGCATCAGATAGGCATGGCTAGACGAATATCAGTGCTGCGGTTAGTGGGTTTTACGCTGCATGACAGGGCCGTTGGTAGTGTTACACTAAATTGGTGTTGCTCTTAACGCCATGAAGTCCAGAAACGACATAATAAGCAACCAATCGTCTAGCAGAAAAAACTTTCTTCGAAGCTAATAATTTGTTGCGGTCTGTGAACTTTAAAAGTTCAAATTTTGTCATGTGAAATTACTCATACAATTTATTTATAGAAACTTTTTGTCATATCTTCATTTCTTATAAACACTATTTTTTTAATACTGACAACACGGTTGGAAATGCAATGAACCTCATTAGGGATTAAAACTGTGATTACTCAATCAAGTGACGAAATAAGATAATACGTACCGAGACGAGATTTGGGCTGTGGTTATCTAATCATTTGATTATTATCTAAAACATAATGTATGTAAATTTCACAATGCTTAACAACTCCAAATAGTGCAACTTATGTTTTATCCAAAAATCCTTCTCAACAGTAGTAAAACCCACTTACCGCTGAACTGACGTTCGTCTAGCCACGCCTATCTGATCAGGACAACATGCGGGTGCGCGTCAGTACTGGTGAACTTACATCAGTTTCCCTCCAGGCAAATGTACTTAATCTGATTATTTTTTGTCATGCACGACATCATCTGAAAGATCTTGAAATAGGCATTCATCATAGGGTTCTCGTTTTTCAGGAGTATGACTCTTAATTTGTGTAGCTTAATTTTAAATTGAACATCATTTTCCCAGGTATTATGCACTTTTCTCAAGTTGTTGACAATATGTGCGCATAGAGCATTGAAAGATTTACTCTGCTTCAAATTTTCATCAAAATTGGTTGAAAATTGAATTTTTTACAGAGAAGACTTTTTTTGGAATAAAATTAAAAACGCTGTAAATTTTTGAAAAATCTGAATTTCGAAAAAAATACACCACAAGGTACGGTTATGATGACTTTACTTATGGTTAAAATATTTGCACTGAATTTTCCAACACTCTATAGTTTAATTTTTAAAATAAATTCTTTTAATGAATCCTTCCAAAATATTTTCAGAAGCAAAACCTCGTTTAAATTCTTACTCCGATAGGTGTGTCAATTATTTTTCGGTGCACGAATCGCTCCGATATCTACCCCCAAACGCTCCTATAAGTGCTCTAAATGCTCCAGTAACTGCTCCAAACGCTACCATAAGTGCTCTTGATGCCCTTTTCTATCGCTACTTTTGCGCATTTATAGCGCTACAATTGCTCCTTTTAACCGCTACTACGGCTCTTTTTTAAGAGCTCCAATGTCCTAGCTCTAATAATAACATAGGAAAAAACAGAACGCCTCGTGGCGTAAGATGATCTACCGCAGTGGAGGAAAATTCGCCCCGGTGGAGGAAAATTCAACGCCATCATTTTTGATGGAAAGTTAGGCCTAGTTTTTAGCACGAGTCACATCTAGGTTAATCCACCCAACTCCCTCCGAAAAATTATAAACATTGCTCAACTCTTTCCACCACTTATTGGGTAGACAAACAAACATATATATATACAAACTTGAATCTTCAACGAAAACATTATCACGGTTCTTCGCTTCGCTCGCGGGTAGTAATCGTTGAGTACAGACAAGAAGCCGTTGTCATCCGCAAAGTAGCTACCATGCATGCAGTGAAGGCAGAAGATACATACTTAGTGTAGACATAGTTCTGTTAAAAAATATTTAATAAACTGTTTACTAATTGAAAACTTTAGGAAGAAAAGAAGTATGGATAAAATGAATGCTTAAGATCTAATCCATATATACATAGGCATTTCCAGGTAACAATTTAAATATTAGTAAGATTTAACAATGGAATGGAGTGCCAAAGATCTTAATAGTTGGTTATTAAGTACGCAGGAGAAGCTCACAGAAATATCCCTTTCACGGTATAGTACGGAGCTTCAACCGTAAAAAGGAGCTTCTGAAGTCATTCGCAGAGTTGAAAGATGCCACCATTCCGCCAAAGTGTTGGTTTGGTGGGGTGTGTCTTATCGTGGGGTCAAGGGGCTTCAGTTTTGTGAAAACTGGGTCAACACCACAGCTCGTGTGTACATTGCTGACGCTGTTGAAGATAAAATTAATTAAGGCCCAGTTCGCACATGTACCACACCACACAACGCCACACAATATGTGTTGAAAGGTCATTCGCAAATGTACCACATCACACAACACACTAGTGCTTGCTCCTTAAATCCAGCTTTATATCTGTATTTCTTTTGTTCAAACGCTCATACAAGAATGCAATGGTATTTGAATAAAATTAGGTTTGTCATATTACTTACAAACAGCACTGCTAATTACGTGTGCGGTACAGTTGAATACAAAATTTAGTCCTGCACATCTCTATTTCGAAATAAAACCAGTCAGGAGTTATCAGATGCCTCCATTCAACTCTCAAAATCAGTTGTTAATATGATAGCTATAGTCAATAGAAACAACATACATCGCTGATAAGTTTTATTGATACATAAAAACATAAAACACTGAGCCAGATCACAGCCTTGTGGCACCGTGTTGAGCCTTGTTGCAGCGTGTGTCGGGTCTTGTCTACAAGCAAACGTGTTGCACCGTGTGGCGTGGTGTGGTGTGGGACATGTGCGAACGGCTCCCGTCACACGCGGTAGGAATAGCACAGCTCCAGGCACGGATACAAACGCTCGTGCTTTGTTGCGTTGCGTTGCGTGGTGTGGTGTGGCGTAAGGTGCCAACGGGGCCTACGAGATTAAGATGGCAATGCTCTAAATCAGATGGGAATTCGGTTAACTCTTCAGGCGTAAAATTAACAGAAGGGTAGAGCTCTACATCAAATTGCAATACTATGAACTCACCAGGAATAAAATTAATAGAAGGGTAGAGCTCTACGTCAGATGGGAAGACGAAGTAGGTGGACGCCAGTCGGCGGGCTGCATTTCTCGCAACGTTCACGGGGTACAGGAGCTTTTTCAGCTTCCTGTAGGTGGTGCCATTGGTCCATTTCGGAGGGGCCACGCTGCAGTTCTTCTTGTGTGCCAATAGTTCTTGGGTGGTAGGGATCTGCGAACAGGGAATATCTGAGACAATTCTGCTTTAGGGATCGCGGACAGGGAATATCTGCGACAATTCTGCTTTAGGGATCTGCGAACAGGGAATATCTGCGACAATTCTGCTTCAGGGATCTGCGAACAGGGAAAATCTGCGACAGTTCTGCTTTAGGGATCGCAGACAGGGAATATCTGCGACAATTCTGTTCAAGGGATCTGCGAACAGGGAATATCTGCGACAAATCTGCTTTAGGGATCGCAGACAGGGAATACCTGCGACAATTGGTAGAAGCTGCTTAACAAACCTACTGGACTTTTTCTCAAAAGTTACAGATATTAAAGATGAAGAAAAGAGTGTGGACCTTGTGTATCTAGACTTCCAAAAGGCTTTTGATAAAGTTCCCATCACCGGCTAATGAAAAAGTTGGAAGCCCATGGCATCCAGGGTGACTATTTACGATGGATCAAGGCATGGCTTACGGGTCGGCAGCAGCGAGTGAAGCCTGAAGGAGAATAAAGCGACTGGACACAGGTTTCATTAGGGGTTCCACAAGGTAGCGTGCTTTGCCCACTTCTGTTCTCAATTTACATCAACAATCTCGATCTCAACATCCGTAGCAAAATCAATAAATTTGCGGATGATACAAAACTATGTCATCCTACAAAGAAAAGAGCTGAGCTCTAACAAGATCTTGACCACCTCATGGAATGGAGTGCAACGTGGCAGATGAACTTTAATGTCGACAAATGCTCAGTAATGCACGTAGGACTGAAGAGCTCTTCCACCCCATTGAAAATGAATGGGACGGAATTGGCTACTGTAACCCAACAACGTGACTTAGGAATCACTATTACAAACAAACTACAGCACAGTCAGCAAGTTGACAAGAGTGTGAAAATGGCAAGCAGAGTACTCGGATTCATCACCAGAAACTACGAATACAAGTCCAAGGACATCATCGTTCCTTTGTACAAGGCATTAGTGAGCCACACTTAAAATTTGCTGTTCAATTCTGGTCGCCACATCTCTGTAAATATATCGATAACATGGATAGAGTCCAACGCAGAGCAACGAAACTGATACCTCAGCTGAGAAACAAGACGTATGAACGTCGCCTGAAAGAACTGGGTCTGATTTCTCTCGAGCAAAGACGACTCAGGGGGCAACTA
>LQNS02015105.1:26143112-26165435 GCA_001587735.2 Parhyale hawaiensis
TGCAATTAATTGCTGAAGTGTTGATCGGGCCACTGAGTTAATAGTCATTCTAATCAAATTGTGCGTCCCTTTTGTTTGACGTATTAACGCAGATCATTGCAGCGCCAATTAGTGTCTCATTCATAATCCCTGTCCAGTTAATTAACATTGTTGTATATTTTACATGAACACACTAATTATTGTATACACACGCATTCACACACACTTACCCGAAACACGTAAAACACACATACACACAACACGAAAATATCCCAACACAAACAACAATGGTAGAAGGCCAGTTGTACCTCACTCTAAGGAAATATTTCCAGACATCTAGGAACACCTATAGGTTTATTTCCAAACCACAACACGGAGTAGCAATACTGTTTGGTCCGCTACGAGGACGGCGCTGAAACAAGCCGCTAAATTACAGTTGCTGCGTGGTGGGCGCTAATACCCACGATGTTGATGCGAAGATCTTAACCAAATAACCAGTTGTTGGCCAAGTTTGTAATCGACACATGCGTCGACAGTGATTTTATTAAAGGAAATTCATGCGACTACGTGACTGCTATGGTGTGCATTTTACAAAGTAAATTTGGTAACGTGATATGATTAAATGTTCCAATTCATTAGCCTCACTTGCTCCCGGCACCGGTTCTCATCATGAGGCAAATGTTACCGGTGTCAGTTCCTAAATTGCTTTCATTGTTCGCACTTGTGTGGGACCGCCGAACCTGCCTCAGCTCAGGTAACCTAACCCCTTTCCTTCACAGTTTCACCCGGATACCATTTCTTCTGCCTCGAGACGTGGTGGCTATTTGATGTCCGTGGCTGAGCCACGCATGAGATGCTAGCTGCCTACTGATAGCAGAAAACCAACTAAAGCAACTGTCCGATTCCAACTGTTGCTAATTCCTTTGTATTGCCTGGCAACTGCCAATTTACCATCATCAAGCTGCACCCCATTTTAACATCGACCTGGATATGGTAAATTCTATTCGACGAAACAGCGGCTTCACCATCCCATTCCAAACCTTCGATGTCGACCTATATATGGGGTAAATCCCATCCACGAAACGGCTGCGCCATATGTTGTAAATCCAATTCTACGTAACATATGAAGCAGCCTTGTACTCTACATCCAGCCCACTTTTCGGATCTCAAGGTCCCCATTTGAAATCACGTCTACTCCTTGGATTTTTTACCCATCCGATAGTAGCCTAATGGTATAAATGGCGTAACTTGCATTTGGCCACATAACTGTGACAATCTTCGTTTCCGATTCAGTATTAGTCTAGTGCTAAGCGAAATAGCTGTGTCAATTCTACTTTCCGATCCAGCATGCAATACGCTTGTGTTAACTTGCGTCATAATACTTCTTTATTCTCCGCATATCATTGGGCGTTCCCACCTCGTGATTTAAATGAACCAGGTTTGCTTCACCTGAGATTGATGGCATTGCAGCCATACTGCATGTAACAGGGCGAAGCATAACCATTTACACTCACGTGCATGGTCTTCAAGTGGTAAGGTGGTAGCTAACTGCTATCACTGCCACATTGCACTAACGCGGCTGCCACGTACCCTGACGGTACTTGGTTCGGTTCACATGGGACCAATGTGGCTGCCACACAACTGAAATATTAGTGATTTTGTCACGTTAGCCTCAAGTGGTTTTCATACGGTATGACGATTTGTCGTACGCGGTAGCCACATGGAGCCCAGGTAAAAACAAAGTGCTCACCATACACTAGAGCTCTACAAATGCTTTAGTATTGTAGTACTAGCTACTATCTTACTATCTTTGAGATCCATGGTGGAGAGAGTTACTCTACTGATTTTGGGTAGCATATGAGGTGCCCAGAGTGCATGAAAGAATCACTTTGCCTCTTTGAAGAAACCAAAAATGTGAAAACGATGAGGAGTCTTTTGAAAAAAATATGCTTTCCACTCGGATGCAGCTGAGACGACAAACTGATTTTCAATTGTACTATACTGCCAAGCAAATCTCGATCTGCGACTGCTGTACGTTTCGTGCGTGATAAAAAAGTTATTACCGAACCCAACCGCATATCTATTTACTCATTTAGTTATGGGAGCATCTGAAGAGCAAAACTGGTACGCGTAATCCCGCGGAAAGTTGAGCGAGATCGTTATGAACAAGTGGAAGGATATTCTTCAATGTGTACATTAAAGATTAGTCGAATCTATTCCTAATATTCTCTAATAAGTTCATTAAGGACTAGTCGAATCTATTCCTAAAAAATTAGAGACCATCAGCAACAACAACTGAGACTATATGCGTATGGAATATTGCGTTGTCATGCTCACTCAACAGTTATTGCGTAAGCACTTTTTTGCGCCGAGAAATTCGCCATATTAGCATGATAGACGAAGAGTAGCTTCTGGGACTTAGAAAATAACACTCTAGAAGTCTTTTGCTAATCTATACAAACAACTTCAGCAATGACAAGTTCCAGCAATACCTTGAAAGAAATAGTAAAATATGTATAAGAAAAATAAGATAAAAAGTGGGTGTGTGCCTATTTTTTATGCACGGTAAGCGAATTTTTACTGTGAATCCGTGCAGTGCACCTCCCAACTCTACGGGAATATCACCTTTATTAGCTAATTCATCACATTTCCTTTTAAACCACACATGATCAGCAGCCCTGCACAGCTGCTGCACAAATGTTTAAATAAACACGCAGGCCGTCCAGCCCCACAGCGCTCAGCAACTTCACTAGGGGGACATCGAAAAAACGCTATTCGTATGAAAAGCGCGGACTTTCTTTGGCCGGTGTAGCGTTAATAATCGTAGTTCAATTTCCAGTGACAGCGATCGGTCTCTGCCGAAATGATGGTCGAGCTATCACGACATATGATGATGACACTATGCAATTTATTCTCAAAGTGACTGGAAGCACCATCATCTAGATATATTTTCAGAATTGTCGGAAGTGTAGTCACGATATTCACAAAATGTTGAAACGAATCTTTTATTCTCGGAACGAAAGTAAGGTCAGAGCTGGACAGGCAGCCAATAGATTCTCAAAAGGTGAGGAACAAGTTTAAAAGAATAGTGGTTGTAGTCTCACAATATCCCGGAAGTGGAGAGGATATCATTACTGTCAGATTCATGAGACTTTCCACGATCGATATACTGAGCGACGAAACCAGTCGTTCTAGTCGCACAGTGCACCGGAAGTCACAACCCTAATCATGATTATATATAATCATGATTAGGGTTGTGACCCTGACTTGCATATACTATGCTGCATTTGCACGGCAGAACTGTATGCATATTTTGCATACTAAATGCACTTTTCAAACATTGCACACTTCCTCAATGGCTACAATATGCATGTGCATAATTTATGCAATTCAAATTTGCATATAATACGCACGTGCATATTACATGTATATGTGTACATAGGGCAGCACTATGTGTGTGCATATTTTATACTGATCAACTTCTGATCAACAGTTTAAGACCACTTGAAAGTGTAAAAAATACCGTTTTGGTGCCAAACTCCTTCGACTAGGGATCAGTAATTTCTAAAGTTAAAAGGTGAGAAAGACCAAAATGCCTGCTGTAACAATTTATTAAGAAATGTACTATTTTGTCATGAGTTTTTCAGTTAGTTATCAACATTATAAGACCACGAACAAAATCGTAGGTATCCTTTCGACAATTACGTTGAGGTGAGCAAAGTTTAAACTTAGTAATGAGTACCGCCTGCATTCTTGTTAATAACCTGAAAAATTCTTTATGGCATACAAGAAATGGGGGTTGGAGGAATGTTGTGCCTGCTCCTAGAGATGGCATCACGAAATTCGTTTACTGTCGCAAATTATTTACCATTTCCGTAAACATCTCTTGCCATCCATCCCCAAAAATTTTCTATTGAGTTGAAGTCTGGCGAACATGCTGGATAACGTAATACAAGGACCAAATTTTCTTCAAAGGTTATAGTCTGGCGGGGACTGGGGACTGCGGCATTATCATGTTTGGAAAACCATTCAACACCACACAAACGACGGCTCTTCGTCGATACAGATAATTTTTGTAACATACAGACATAACCAGTAGTTGTTTGACGACCTTGTACCTCCTGAAGTCTCATTGTACCCTGTAGGAAAAGGCACCCAACACCACCATAACGGAGCCTCCACCGCTGTGACGCTTGGAAATTTTTCAGGAGGCACCTCTTTCTCATGCCAGTACCGTTGGAAATCATCAGGGCCATGCAGATTGGACTTTTTTTTTTCGTCAGAAAACAAAATTTAAGACCACTTTTTAATGTCCCATGTTTGGTGCTTTCGAGAAATTGTAAACGGACCACTTTGTGAGGTGGAAGCAACCGAGGCTCTTTGAGACGCTTTTTGCTCTTCATGCCCTTTTGTTATAAGTCTCGCCTGATGGTTATTGAACTGCAATCAGCATCTGCGAGTGTCTTGATTTTTTGCCTGGAACACAGTCCTTTGTCTTGAGAATCAACCCGTTTAATTCTCCTACTTACTCAATGCAGGGAAAATGTTTGTCAGTTTACCACTACATTTTGCTGCTCCATACTCTCAGGGTCCTCTAGGATCTTAGAAATCACAGTTTTACGGCAGGGAATCTCAGCTGCAATTGCACGCTGCGACAAGCTTGCTTATGCAGTTCAACAATTGGACTGTGGTCATCCTGCCAAGGATCATAAATAATAGATAGGCAGAAAATTTTCCAGGTTACAGATGATGGCACTCGAACCGTATGTCTGATTCCGGTCCTTCTTTGACAGTGTTGGAGACAACTCGATGTAGATGCATACAGCTTCTGTAAACAATCTCTTCCATCGTGTTCTGTACTCTCATCTGGGATTTCCTTCATTCAAGCTTCAGCTGATACTCTTATTTTCTTATTTTGGTAATTACTTAACAATTTCGGGCGTATAAACAATTAAAAAGACCTGGCCTGTGGCCGAGAAATTAGTCACCAGCCGTATCACAGATACGCCAGCTTCCTGAACTCAATAAAGCGCAAAATTATGAAGAATGAAGGACGAAAATCACCAATATATTTGCCTCTCGCGTTAGCTGTAGCACAGATACCGGATTTCGCATGTAAGGCCAAATGCGAGTTGTACGTTGAATTCAGGTGTAACACACGAAGGAACGAAGGAACAACGCTATTAATACCGAAGGAACAACGCTATTAGTACCAGCTGGACCCTCGCCGAGAATTGGACCAAGTCCAAAATATGATACCTGAAAAGAAAGGTCTTGAAATGAGCTTTCCAACGGTGCAAACCAATCTCATTCTGTTCTACAACTAACCTCTGTTTCACCCCATCCCCTCTTTTGCCTTTTTCCCTCCTCCTTTCTACCGAGACATCGATGCAATCGGCAAACTTTTGCATGACATGGTGTAAGATCCATTTTCCATGTTTATTATCCATTGTGCTCCCGACTGCATTAACACAATTAAAAATACCTTGCCCAGTGGCCGAGAGATTACTGACCCCAGCCGTATCATAGATACCCAGCTTCCCGAAGTCATCAAAACTCTAATTTCCTTCCCGTTATTAGTGATGAAAAGCGTGACACACACCGCAGGTAGGTAGGTAGGAACAAGAGTATTAATATATAGACTAGCTGGACCCGTGAAAGTTTCACGGCTTTGCAAGGCCTTTCAGACAGACCCGTGAAACTCTCAACACTAGGACTTGATGTGTGATATATTAAGTCCATTCTCTTGGTTGATAATATCCATAATTCCCTGCAGTGGAGTAGCCAGGGGAGGATCGTGGGGAGACACTCCCTCCCTAAAAAGTGTCTACCTGGCTTTTAATTTTTATATATATCGTGTGTCCTCCTGACCCAGTAGTCCCTGCATGTATATCCTCCTGACCCAGCAGTCATTGCATAAATATCTCCTTCCATCCTTCACTGGAAATGAGGCCTTTAAAAAAAATGTACTGCTTAGGGCCTAGCTTATGTGTCTCGCTGCCCCCCCCCCCCTCTTGAATTTTGCTAGCACTCCTAGTGCCCACCCTATATGGAAATTTTCCAGGTCCTAATCCGTTCATTCAGAAGAGCCCAGGGGCATAAAAATTATTAAAAAAAAAAAACCTTCCCCAGCTGCACAGAACAGCTGACCTCCACGTATGATTCGATCCGTGGAATATTTATATATATAAGTTAGCAGCACCAATAAAATGTTCGCGCTCTGGCTTAAGGCGCTTCGGATAGATCAGTGAAACCTTCGCATAGTACCATGGCTATTCCCAGTCAACATCACAAACAACACCGAGATTCCATGTATGATATCTTATACGACCAGCCATTTGTTGATAATAATTACTGAAGCTGCCCATGTCTAAGTGGCTCGTGGATTATATTTATAAGTTGCTCTGTCTAACTGGACCCGTGGAATTTCTTTGGCAGTAAACCACGGTACAGCTAGTTCCCCAAAATTTGTTCCTAAAACTTTCGGGCGGATAAATAATTAAAAAGACCTGGCCTGTGGCCGAGAAATTAGTCACCAGCCGTATCACAGATACGCCAGCTTCCTGAACTCAATAAAGCACAAAATTATGAAGAATGAAGGACGAAAATCACCAATATATTTGCCTCTCGCGTTAGCTGTAGCACAGATACCGGATTTCGCATGTAAGGCCAAATGCGAGTTGTACATTGAATTCAGGCGTAACACGCGAAGGAACGAAGGAACAACGCTATTAATACCGAAGGAACAACGCTATTAATACCAGCTGGACCCGTGAAACATTCACGGCCTTGCGAGGCCTTTCAGACAGACCCGTGAAACTCTCATACTTTATAGCATAGTAACACCACACTTGTTCTTCGAAGGCGATAACTCACTCAACTCGATCTAATGAACGAATCACGTTTGGTACGGTCGGCAGAATTACAATTTCCCTTCAATGCTGCAATAATCAACGAATGATAATTTTATCGCAGTTGCGCCTCACGTTGTATCAATAGCATTAAATTTGACTTCTAGTGTTGGACAAGTCAGAAAAATGTCACAAATACTAAAAATTCAAATTTTCTGCTTTTTTCCACTAGATGCTAAAACCAATTTTTGGATGCTAAACCTCCCAAAATGCTAAATCTAACTTGTAAAATGCTAAATTAGCAACACTGCAGAGCTGCACCTTTGCACCTGCTGTACTACTCGTGATGTGTAAGGCATACTGCCTGCCTGCCAGCTCAACTGCTTCTGGTGTGCCAGCGCCCTTAGTCAAAGGAGTTTATTTAACACTAAAATGCTATTTTTTTAGATTTTCTAGTGATCTTTCACTTTTGATCAGCAGTTTATGTCCAAATCGAAAGTGCATATTTTATGCAGGATCCTTTTGCATATTTTATGCAAGAACGGCAAATTTTATACAAGCACATAATAAAGGGTGGATCATAAGTATGGTACCTTCTTAAAAAAATTACACCATTAAAACTAAAACTGGTAAAGCAATTTGTTTTTTCTTTTCAAATGAAAAAGGAGATTTTAAAGTTTTATATTAGAATAATGCAACACATTGAAGTATGGAAAACAATATCCTTTAAATGACCTCCATTATTTGCCAAGCCATCTTGAGCTCTTGAAACGGTGCTGTTCATTACTTTCTCTAACGTCGCTGTTTAAATGTTGTTGACCTCCGGGCTGATGTTTCTTTTCAGCTGCTGCAAGGTTTCAGGCATGTCAATGTAGACTCTTGCCTTTAAGTATCCCCAGAGAAAGAAATCAGGAGCGCTTAAATCTGGAGATCGGGGTGGCCACAATATGTCGCTAAAACGAGAAATCAATCTGTTTGAGAAAATTCTCTTCAACATTTGAATTGTTGCTCCTGCTGTGTGTGCTGTAGATCCATCTTGTTGGAAAATCGTATTTTCTGTGTTGCTGTCTTCAATTTCAGATAACAAATATTCGTGAATCATCTGTCTATAGCGGTCTCCGTTAACACAAATTGCATCACCGTTAGCATTTAAAAAAAAGATCCAATAATCCTAGAAGACCTGATGAAGTGGACGTTCAAGAATTAGCTCTGGGATTTTCAGGCGCCCAAAATCTACAATTTTGTTGATTAACAAAACCATTGAGGTGAAAATTCGATTCATCGGTCATGATTAGATTCTTCACAAACTCTTCATTTCCTGTCAGCTGCAAAAATCTAATGGCAAAATCTAACCGCTATTGGTAGTCCATAAGTTGGATTTTTTGTGTTATGTAAATTTTACATGGATGATACTTTAGAGCTGTTGCCGAAATCCGTCGCAGTGAAGTACGTGATATTCCCAGTTGAGTTGAACGTTTTCTAGTCGACGTTTTTTGCCGATCGACAACACTCGTTGCTACAGGTTGGATTGAAGCGTCATTTCGTACAGTCCGTGGTCTGCCACTACGTTGTTGGTCTGCTGTTGTCCTGCTTTCTCGAAATTTAAATGCCAGTAATCTTATGCACTTCTTGGGATACTTAAAGGCAAGAGTCGACATTGACATGCCTGAAACCTTGCAGCAACTGAAAAGAAACATCAGCCAGGAGGTCAACAACATTTCAACAGCGACGTTAGAGAAAGTAATGAACAGCACCGTTGCAAGAGCTCACGATTGCTTCGCCAATAATGGCGGTCATTTAAAGGATATTGTTTTCCATACTTAAAGGTTTTGCAGTATTCTAATATAAAACTTTAAAATATCCTCTTTCATTTGCAAAAAATCAAATCGATTCAGCATTTTTGTTTTAATGCTATAATTTAAAAAAAAAAGGTACCTTACTTATGGCCCATCCTTTATATGCATCCTGTGCATATAGGCTATGCAATTTTTTTTTTAGAACGTTTGCATATACGCACAGTCACAACCCTAATCATGATGTCATCAAGCCGGAGCTACACTATACAACAGCAAGCTAACTCGATAAGCGAATGAGCAGTGCTCATATCGTCCCAATATACCGTGAGAGACGGTACAATGAAAGACGTAGTAGCAGCAGCTACCTGTCCGCTCATCAGGTTGAAAATGCAAGTATAGAATGCGTTGCTGTTTCCGTGTATTATCAAGTAACACGTTAAGACTTACTTTTTAACCTACTTGCATTGTAAATAATCGAAATAATGGTCACGAAAACAAATAGGCCAACAGTGGCAGCAGTAGAATTTCTTCCAACGTCGAGATAGCTTCCCAATTTTTCTCAGTCAAATTGCAAAATTGAGACAGTTGCACGAAAAAATTTTTATTTCAATTACCCAGTCGGAAATAATGGTTGTGATTATAGTAGAATATAGTGGTGTATGAGAGATTACGGTCGATTATGGATGATGAAACAATATGGTAGATTTGTCGACCAAAACATAACGTTGATCTTAGTATATTTAGGTCACACATCCAAGTACTAACCAGACCGATATTATGGAGGCAATATTAGTTGTTTAAGGTTTGTCAGGAAACGAAGGTCGATGGTTGTACATGGCTGTTTGAAGATTATATATGGTAGATGGTAGTACATGGATGTTGGAATACTATATACGGTAGAGCATATGCTAGAGCATAACCATGGTAGGTTATCAACGGATTTCCGTACGTACGATCAGGAGTGGAATTCCTCCCATTATTTGGAGAAGAATATGTATGGATTGTCATTGATTATAATAATATGGCTAGAATTCCCATCATAATCGACAAAAATAATAATGAATCACTATAAGTCTGAATGCGAAAAATCTAAAAATTCATATTATAGTACAAAAATTGGGCATATTTTAAATTTTTTTCTTTCCTGTAGATGAATTGCAAAAAAAAAATGCAGGGTATGTATGGACGCTAACCGCCTTGACGTTATTTTTATCTATATTGTTTCTAGAGTTTTATTTACGCTTAACCACTTTAGCGTAGTTATCCATCATCCTTATTTGTTTGTTGTATCCCTTGTTAAATAGTATTGCAACCTTTGATCAAGTATTGCCGTCTACTTTTACGTTTATATAGTTTATATCTGTAATGTTTTATGAAAAAATTATTTCCATTAGCTTTATGTAAAAGGATGTCAAGTTTCATGGTATATTTAGCTTTACGGTATTAGGTATTATTAGGTATTATAAGAAGATTTAAGCCTCCCTAAATAAGTACTAAGCTCTTCTAAGAGAGGAAAAGGAAGGGACATATAGTATGTCGACAGAAAAACGGGGAACCCATGCACGAAGGNAAGATCAGTAGGAGTATGAAAGTGGAAGGAAGCAAAGTGGGCACGAAAGACAGACGTCCCGAAGGCCTAGCTAATGGCTAAGGTAACCTACTCAAATCCCCTGGGGGCGCTACTCCCCATAACATAGGATGGGCGAACCTAACTAACTTTAGCCTTACGTACCCTAATAACGGGTACGGTCAATATTCATGAATCGAGATGTGACTTCCTCTATACTGTGTAGTATAGCACTATACCGTCTTAGGGTTAAAGAAGTTACATCTAAACGTGCGTTCACTGCGCATTTAGAGCCTTTGACCATTCTAGCTGCAGGCCTAACACGCACGTATGAATTAAAGTATTTTTTTAATAAGCAACTAATCATCAGCGAACAAATCAGGCATCCAGTGCATAATATATCTACAGTTGAAAAAGTTTATCTTGGTAGAATATAGTTGATCATTCGCTGAACACAGTCGATTTGGTCTTGAATGGTGTTTCTTACGGTTCACTATGGTAGATCATGGTTGTGTAACTACAACCTTAATGGCTGTAATTGGGTATATATGGTTGGGAATTATAGTTGGCATTATGGTCGAACGTGGTGACATATCGCTACTATAATGTACCCCATAAATGGTTGAATATGGAGGATATTTCGATAATAAACAACTAAAATCTCGACCATAATCATTATTGTTCTACTATAATTACAACCATTATTTCCGACTGGGTAACCGATATGTAAAGAATCCGTTTTTGATATGAAAAATTCGACATGCCAATCGATTTTAGGTCAATTTAAAAGACAAAAACTACACACATAAAAGATAAGGCAAGAAGAACGAAAGAAAAACAATTTATTGTTCTCATATGGATACTGTGTCCAACAAGATTAGGGCACAGCATCCTGAGGTTTTCACGATTAAAACTAACTTAAGAAAAGTACTAAACACTAGCATAAGAGAGTTATAAGTCACTGGCACAGTGCCTACGCATTGTGAATGAGATGATAGAAACGTAGGCTACACAGAGTTAAAGCAAAACAGGTTTCTTGAGAGTTTGAAGTACCGTTTACAGAAAACAATTGGCTAGTTTTTTCTTCTATTGAAAGCATGAATGGTAGCGTGCAGAAAACAGTCGGCTAATGCAAGGTGTAGCGAACTAGTTAACACTTTGTACGATGACAGGGATTTCAAAATAGGGAGAAAACTGGGATGTGAAATTTAGAAGATATGGATGGACCAGCTAACCCTTTTCAAGAGTGAAACAGAAACGGACATGTATTACAAGAAATGAAAAAAATAAAGTCTAAACATACTGCAGTTAAAATTACAGTGCACATTATATGAAAAAAAAAGAGAGAAAATGTAGAACTAAAACTACACATACTATACAGGACATTAATAGGTTATAACAAGTTACTAGCCAGATAAATACTGTACGTCAAGGGAACTTGGGCGGGAAGCGATAAAAATAAATAACTTTAGTAAGTACACATCGCGATATGGTACAAGGGCTCGGGCACAGCTTATCACTGAAGTTATATTAGATACAGCGACCGGGTGTGTATGCCCTGCCTTACGGTGTACAAGTTAAACAGTTTGTAACCACGGTCACTATAACGTGCGGCGTAGTAATCAAACCTACACCCGTATTAACCGTCAATATGTCGCGGGAGCGCATGCTGGTGCGTAGAACGGAAGACACGCACAACGGTACACGCGATTGTAGCTTACAAGAGGTGTTGTTGAACAAAGTTTCACTTCGTTTACTGTAGCAGAGTCCCTCCTATTGTATATCACAATATACTTTATACTACAGGAGTGAAGCACTGTTGAAATAATAATTGCAGTGATGCCAGCCATCAGCTTGCATAATGATGTCGCCCAGTCTCTGAATGCGGGCATAACGGCCCTATTACACGGGCGGGCAGAAACTCGGGGAACATGTCCGCCGAACATTGAGGTGCTATTACACGAGACGGAGAAACATCAAAGTCACGTAGGACCGTAGGACGGACAGCTCTAAATTGTATACTTTTCATATGAATAAAATTACAAAATGAACAAAATCTGCAACTTTTAGAGCGCCATAGCTACTAGAACTATTGTACGAGAGTAAGAAAAGCCTAAACTTAGATGTTGGTCTGATGATGCCCGCTGCTCAGGGGGCAAAGTTCGCGCAGTGAACAAACCTCTGGCAGCAGCGAATGTCTGCCGGGCAGCGGGCAAACTGTGCTGCCCGCCGTGTAAAGCCCCGTGTTTGTCGGGCAATGTTCACCCGTGTAACAGGTTCATAAAATTTAGAGCCCCTGTGAACTCTGACCACATGCATATCCTGCTCTCCAACCCAAACACGCACGCCACAACTCTCGGTACAATTTGGGTTTATCGCCAGTGTCAATGATTTCGGAATTGTAACCGTCCCTAATATTTATCCCTTCTTCATCCTCTGCGACCACTTGATCCAGGAGTGCTTCACGGAATTTATTCAATTAATCAAATGGCTGCTACAATAATTGATGTCGATAATAATAAATATTGAAAATAAATTGTATTGGTAATAAACCACAATAATTTCGACAATAATTTCAAGAATAATCATTAATAATTATACAGGGTGCCCGACACTTTTGTTCCCATACTTTAACATAAGGTAGGATCGTCGAAATGAACATTTTTTATTCTATGAAATGTATGGTCTAAAATGTTTAGTTAAAGAGTTACAAGGACTTAAGGTTGGACAGTTATTAAAAAAATTGTAGCAAGGAAATGAAATGCATGAAAGTGACAGGGGTTTGAATTAATTTTCATCCGATGTTCTGAGTGCTCCTTGACATCAAAGATAAAGATTAGTTTGTTTACTTTTAGTTCTTCTTCGGCTGCAACTGTATCATCGGCAATGGAGGGAATATGCGCTACATTAGCGGATATGCACCTAGCGTATGGTGCAGCAAATGGAAATTCTAGCGAGGCTGTTCGAATTTACGCAGAAAGGCGTCCCAACAGACGTGTTCCAGCGCGTCAAACATTCGCCCTTAGCCCCTTGGAAGCGTCTCTGCAAGAGAGTGTACGAATTGTTTTTAATAACTGTCCAACTTTAAGTCCTTCTATCCCTTTATAACTAGACATTTTAGACCATACCTTTGTAGAATAAAAAATATTCATTTCGACGATCGCTACCTTATGTTATAGTTTGGGAACAAAAGTGTCAGACAGCCTGTTTAACTAACAATATTTTCCCTGAAATTAAGTGTTGTATCCTCCGTTCTCAAATCTCATATGACGTCCTACCACAGAGAAGTATATTAAATATTTTTCTAATTCCTTGGAGGTCATTACAGAAGAAAAATAAAAAAAGAATAGTTTACTCACCTTACTTGGCACGTGATCGGTATGGTAGAAAAGATGGAACGTGACAAATTTCTTGATGCCCTCAGCCCTGCATTCTCTAAGGTAGAGGATGGTAGATATGGACACGTTGAAGTCTGCCCCTGGAGCATAAACTGCAATGCTGACAGGTCCCTGTAAGATACAAACGACGTATGGATCAACAATTGTGTCAAAATAGGTGATTGTAAAAAGTGAAGATGGAAAAAGAACACAAGACAACAGATAAAAACAGATTTTCACTTATTTGCTGAATTGTATTACGGATTAAATCCATAATAACAGCTAGCACCAAGACAATAACCCCGCTAAGACCAGTAAGGCAATTACAACGCCCTGCAAATCAGTACCTTTTCATGATATGCTAAGAAATGAGATCCTGTAATGTAAGTTAGAGACAATATAGAAAATGATCGTTTATAGACCATTTAGTCAGTAAGGATTTTATATTAAATGAAAAATAACGCACGTACAGCCTGCTGGCTGAGCTGAATCGGACCAGCAAACACGATTGCAGCAGCTGAAGCCCAGACCGGTGAGAAATACTTCAAAACAGGCCGAAAAAAACAAAAGCATGAACTGACTACATCTTTGTCACCAAACAACCAAACACAGAATTTACCTTGCGCCGCAGCCCAATCTTATTGGAAGCACGAGACATGAGTTGCCTAATATGCGCCTCAAAGATAAGTTTCTCATCAAAGACAACACCGAGAATCTCCAAGGAGCTAAACATCTGGAGTGAAGTGTCATCAATCTTAAGAGGTGGATGCTGCGGTAAAAGTCTCCGAGACCGACTAACAGTCACAGATTTAGGCCTGCTGGCATTCAGCTTCATAATCCAGGCTGAGCACCAGGAACTAATGCGCGACAATTCCCTATTTAGAGACTGGGGGACGTAATCGCCTGCTGGCCGTTTTGTATATACTGCTGTCATAGTGGAATCGTTATTATAGTTAATTATCGTGTTCTCTGGCGAAAAGAACATGTCACTAGTGTCCAAAACAACAGCAGCGGGCCAAGTACGCTTACCTGAGGGACGCCAAGCACCGGCGCAACTAACGCTCTCAAACAGCTGTGAACAGATAGTTACTCCGCGTTCGTTCATGGAGAAAATCTCGAAAACTTAGCAGAACCTCACCACCCACATTAAACGACTCCAACGTGTACAGCAGACGTCGGTAACCGGAAAAAATCCCCGGGAGGAAAAAAGCCTCGGGAGGAAAAAAGCCCCGGGAGGAGAAAAGCTCTGGGAGGAAAAAAGCTCTGGGAGGAAAAAAGCTCCGGAAGGAAAAAAGCTCCGGGAGGAAAAAAGCTCCGGGAGGAAAAAAGCTCCGGGAGGAAAAAAGCTCCGGGAGGAAAAAAGCTCCGGGAAGAAAAAAGCTCCGGGAGGAAAAAAGCTCCGAGAGGAAAAAAGCTCCGGGAGGAAAAAAGCTCCGGGAGGAAAAAAGCTCGGGGAAGAAAAAAGCTCCGGGAGGAAAAAACTCCGGGAGGAAAAAAGCTCCGGGAGGAAAAAAGCTCCGGGAGGAAAAAAGCTCCGGGAGGAAAAAAGCCCCGGGAGGAAAAAAGCCCCGGGAGGAAAAAAGCCCGGTGGTAAAAAGGATTACAGCCCTATATTCCGACACCCCTAGGTAAGGACATAACTTAACCTAACCTAACCTGAACATAGAGGTGTCGGAACATAGGGGTGTCGGAACATAAGGCAGTCACCGTAAAAAGCCACCCTGAAAAAAAAACGATAGGAAAAAAGCCCCGCTTTCTCTTGAGGCTTTACAGTGCGACCCACGATATTAGTCCAACTTGCTTTTTCTGTAAAACTATTATTTCCTGTTAATATAACTTGATATTTCTATTGTATGTCGCAGAGTAATCATGTGCAATGTTCAAAATCCTATTATTTAAGAAACTATTTGCTTGATACCATTTAGGAACTTACTTGTATCTAATCCACCCTCTATACCCTGAACCACGATATTAGTCTCAGGTATCAAAATTAGCTAAATATGATGAATAAAACAGAAATTATCTATCAGTTTATTTATTGACTACTAAATAATACTTCAAAAATACTTGGAACATATTGCAACAGCAAACAAAGCAAAATAAACAAGAAACAATAAACCCATTTATTAATGTAACTTCCATTATGTTTTATGACCTCACAAATGCAGTCATTAACGGAATGAGTCAATTTCTTAATAGTAGTACCATCGATGGATCTTGCAGCGACTTCTATGGCCTCCCACAATTCTGTCTTTGAAGAAAACTGCTTACCCTCTGTATAAATTTTGCGCTTGATGGTGGACCACAGATGTTCAATTGGGTTCAAATCTGGAGAATTGGGTGGCCACACTATAAAAATTCTGGTTTTTGAACCCCAAAGAAGCCAGGTATTCTTTTGTAGCTCTGGCTGAATGCGAGGGTGCATTGTTTTGCATGAAAACCAGCTTTTTGCGAAGTTCCAAAGTCTGATCGTCAAGCAGAGGAACAAGACATTCATCGAGTAGGGCGTAATAATTAGCATAATTGATTTTAACTCCTTCACAGACCATTGTTGGACCTACAAGTTTATCATTCATAATCCCAGCCCACAACATAATACCACCACCGCCTTGATGGCGGCGAAAACGATGGTGAAGCTTGCCTTCAAATCCGACCCATCAGTTTAGACCATCCGTCTGGGCCATCGAGAGTCGCTCTGGCTCATCTGTGAATAAAACACACTTCATATCCTGTTTCATATAAGACCTAGCCCACTCAACTCTCAGAAGCATGTGCCTTTGTGTCAATAGAGGCTTTTTTCGATAGATTTCACATTTGCAATAGCCCCAATACCAAAGATTCGGTTTCGCGTAGTTTTTGGCACTTCATTCAGACCAGAGCTTTCAAAAATTGTTTTGCTTGTGCTTCCCGGTTTTTTGAAGATTTAATGTTTAATTTTTCTAATATCCTGCGTGTTCAAAGCTTTTATTTTACCTTTATCAGACCGTATCTTCCGATTCTAAGGAACCCTCAAGAAAATGTTGAATTGTTCTAACATGGCGGCCTAAAATCCTGCCAATAGACGCACATGAGGTCTTCATGGCCGTCTCTTTGATAATGGTTTGCTTCTCTTCATCTGTTAGATCCTTAGCACGTCCCATTTTGAATATTATTTAAATGGACTAATAGCGTGGCTCACATTATATCTGTTAAACAAAGGATGTTCTGCAACCAACCTCTTCAGAATGTAAAGAAATAGTACCAGATGAACTAAGCACACAGTGTTGCCAAATGAAAACATAATTCTCGTCAGACAGAAGATTTTCAATGAAAAAATCAATAAAAAAAAATTGTTGGACTAATACCGTGGGTCGCAGTGTATTTGAGAGCTCTATCCATTGATTTCAATTGAGCATATTTAAGTAAACTAAACTATATTGTGCTAAGCTAAATTAGACCCAGTGTTTGCATGTGCGAACGTGTGTTGCAAGAACTCATTAAATAGGTAATGTGTGGTTAAGTTAGATTTAGCTAGGTGAGCTGAAGCTAGATGATCATAGGTTAGGTGAGCTTAGGTCAGGCAAGGTGAAGTTGAGCTAGGTAAGGTTAGGTGAAATCAGCTTAGGTTAATTTAGGTGAGGTTAGTTTGGGTAATTGAGGACTGCGAGGCTGGGTTAGGTTATACCAATGCATAAGAGCCCAATTTATACATTTTGAACTTGTTGGAAGACCAAAAATTGGATATCTCGGGTTATCCCTATCCAAGAAGCAAAAGGCGTAACGGGAGAACTCACGGGAAAACTAGCATAAAAAAGTAACGTCTTTAATCCCGTCAACATCGACGAACGCGCCGGCTGAGCAGCCTATGAATATTTTAATCAATTTCGACTGAAAAATCATCATCAGCTGCGAAATTCAACCCTCGAAAATAAATAAAAGAAGAGATTATATATATATATCTATGCTAGCTAATTGAACAAGAAACAACTATAATTACCAATATAACATGCAGTACGTGAAGGCTGGTGGAAGTTTCACAGCACTAGAGGCAAAATCTAAGCCGGTATGACCCGCTGATTTATCTTATTTGAATTGAAGCATCATTTACACTTCGTATTTAGTATAAAACATGTTTAAACATATCACCGTATTTGTTGAACTTAATTCATTCAATCTCCCGCCCCTCACTGCCCAGCTACTTCCAGAGAGTTCCTCTCGCGTCAAGAACATAACACTGAATACATTTTTGGTTAGGATTACGAACCCAACCTACGAAGGTGTGAGATCCGACCCCTCAAATATGTGCTTTGATTCGTCGGTGTGACGTAATTTGGCTACATGCGGTGCAGTCACGGCTTAATTGTATTTTAGTTCCATTGAGTGCTCCTGTTACACTCTGCTTTCTGGGCCTAGCACGTAAAAATTGCTGATATACATAAGAAAAATTAGGTAATTACACAAGGATTCAAACCATTATTAATTGTTGGGTGGGCGAGGCCTGCTTTTCTCTTAATTAATCGCTGTAATGAAAAAAAGTTCAGGCATGGTTATCTGAGGTTAAGTTAGGTTAGGTCACGTTAGGTGAAAAAAGTTACGAACTCTTGTAAGTCAGGTTAGAAGAAGCTAGGTAATGTTATGTCAGAATAGTGTGCTAGAAACAGCTAGACTAAGGTAGGTAAATGCAGTACAGTTTAATTTAACTTATTTTAATATAACTTCCTTGAAAATAACTAAATATGAGCGATAAATGTACATTAGGAGCTGAGCGGGAGTATTTTTCCTACCGGGCCTTTTTTCCTGATGGCTTTCTTCCTAGCTGTTTTTTTTCCACCGGAGCTATTTTTCCTGGTGGTTTTTTTCCTACCGGGGCTTTTTTCCTCCTGGGGCTTTTTTTCCTCCCGGGTTTTTTTTCCTATACCCGTAGACGTCTGTGGTTGATCCTGTCAAACGCCGCACTAAAGTCAATCTGCGTTAGGCGTGATTCACAATTAACGACAATCCAGCGCTGACTGTAAATGGTATGACACCGACAACAATGCGTTACAACAACCCAAATCAGTTCTGTACATGAACTAACCAGCAGGTCACAGTCCAGGAACCTAAGCAAAACGACCCAGCTTACAAGCTACCAATTTCTCGAATACATTCGACAAGATGGGCGTCAGCGTAATAGGTCGGTTGTTTTCCGACGAGATATTGCCCCGCGGTGTGAGTTGAGCCGCCAACAAAGGCGAGTGTAAAATACGAAAAAAAGCAAGTCGGTCGAAGTAAACTATACGAGAAAGAGAAATACGAAGTATTAAGTGACGGAGACAGTTCGTGGCGCTCTTTAGTAGTGAATTGTCCAGCAGCAAAACGCAAGAATTTTCTGAGTTACCTAAGACACCTATACGTACTGAACTTATCTTTTCTTCAAGGTCCAACAGCTTGCTATTTTGCCGTTTTATTCGTGTATCAACTAGCCGACTCTGGCAGACTAATAAAACGATGACGTAATTGTTATATCATAGTAATATTATTAGGTTACCTAAAAAAAATTGTGCGATTTTTGTGATGAATTATCTACCAGAAAAAACTCACTGGGGGACCTAGTTCTATTTTAATACACATAACAAAATGCGCTACACCTGAGAATGAAGCAAAAAGTTGAGGCTGAACACGAGGTGCGGCTGTACATCGATCGGGCGAGGTCAAAAAGCCAATCTACGCGATACTCTATCAAGTGCAGATCAATGAGCACATCGCATGAAGAACTGGCTCGTATTAAAAGATGCAAACGCCTCGTCGTTGCACTGACAATGAATACATCGTGTCTGTTGTACGTTAGAGTGTGTATAAAATATCGTGTTTAATTGATTGCTCAATTAGCTTGGAAGTTAACCATTTCACGTGCCAATTAACCCAGTAAAGTATAGAGTAACTTTATTGCTCCTAATTTCCAATTAATCCTTAACGAATAAAATAACCTTTTATTTCCCTTCAGTTCCAATTAACCATCAACGCATAAAGTAACCCATCATTTCTCGCAAGTGAGAGTTACCCATTAACCAGACCTTTATTTTTTGTATCAATAGGACTAATAATAGCGGCCAGAAAATATATATAGTAAAGTGGGGTAAATAAATGAATTACCCCATTAGGGGTAAGAAATGGACACCCTCTCTTGCAGTAAAAAAATCCTAGATAATTTTTTACCCCCAATGTGGGTAATTCAATTATTACCCCACTCTGCTGTACCTACTATATATACTTTAACGGGTTTACCTATTTACACCGAAGACGGACTTCCCACGTTCGTAGGAATAGCATTACAGTAGTATGCCTAGTGTAGGTGTTTCCCTTTCACTAAAGCACAAATTCACGAATGCAGTTTTAAAACCACGGATGGCAATTCACGAATACTTACCATAATTTGCATATGTTTTTAAAATGACTTTAGCATTCAAATTTTTGTTGTAACGGTTCGAATGCATTATGTAACTGGAGCACTCTGAGAGCGCATATCTCCGCAAAGCAAGGCAACAGTAACCAAAAATTCAAATTGGTTCTGAAACCGTGATTTTCCTTATGAACACCAAAATCTAATCATTTGTGTCTTTAAACAGTATTGACAGTTTCAGTAATTTTCTAGGAGGTTCGTTCGTAACTTTTTGAGTTATGCTGCTGACAAACAATAGTCAAACTCACCAACAGATCATCACCAAAATTGAATCATTCATGTCTTTTAACATTGCCAATAACTCCTGCAAATTTCATAAAGAGCCATTCATAACTTTTTAGTTATTGCGCTCACAAGTATAAAATTAAAAACAGTGACAAATGAACGAACAGATCATCACAAAAATTTGGTCATTTTCTCTTCGTAATATACATAACTCATGAAAACTGAAAACATCATAAAATTCCGTCCATAACTTTTTGAGCTATCATGGTGACAGACAAATAGCCAAACCGACAAACTCGACGATAACATAACCTCCTTGGCGGATGTAATAAAAATGCTTAAGTTAACCATGAAGTACGTAACATACAGACAGTTAAAGGTAAAGTCAACTGGATCGCAAACCCTGATGGGAAACCCAGATGCACTGGATTGCGCTACAGATATAGGCCAACTGGCCCTAGAAATGTGTTCGGCTGCAGACGACCACAGCCCATCACAGGCTATGGTGCCATCGACGCATGGCTCTTGTGATATGACCTGCGTCCCACCGACCTTTCCCGTTTCAGGTTGGCATCATTACAACCGCAGCGCCTTTGCAGTTATCAAATGTAAACAAAAAACGGGTAAGTGGCAGAAGAACTCGACTGCCTGGGTGGCATTCAATCTAGCGACCTTCCGTGTCATTTGTATCAGCATTCTCTAGCCTGCCGCTACGAACTTTTTTAACATAACCCAAACAAAATAGAAGATCAGCCATGGCTGAAATAATAATAGTAAACGGTGTGACACCTGGCGTGTAGCTGATGGGAAAGACTAACGATATAGCGATTGATGGGAAAGAGTAACGATATAGCGATTGATGGGAAGAGCAACGATATAGCGGTTGATGGGAAGGAGTAACGATATAGCAGCTGATGGGAAGGAGCAACGGTACAGCGATTGATGGGAAAGAGCAACGATATAGCGGCTGATGGGAAAGAGTAACGATATATAGCGGCTTACGGGAAAGAGTAACGACTCAAGGGCTGACGGGAAGATTAATGATACAGCGGCTAATGGGAAAGAGTAACGGTGTAACGGCCGACGGGAAGAAGAAATAATGGGACGAGCGAGCGTATCAGCGTACAGTCATTACCAAAAAACGTAGTCGCAGGAAAGGTAGAGAAAACGAAGACGCAAAGATCTGTGGGGAAAAAAACTGCAGGGGGAAGAAACGGACGTGGCTGAGAAAATGACGATCGCCGTGGAAATAATGGAGAAAGCGTGGCGTCTTCGGTGACGTAAAGAAAAAAAAGTCTCAGATCGGAAAGTGACACGAAGAAAGTGGGGATAATTAAAACGTACTGACGAACATATGGAGCAGAAGATGTAGAAAAAAAGGGATGTGGAAAAAATGGCAAAAGAAAAAACGTGAAGAAGGTAGTGACGTGCATGACAAAACGCGGAAAATATAAACGAAGAGAAAGGGAAGAAGCGAAACTAACGAAATCGCGGATATGAAAACTCTCGTCTGCACGGAAAACCACAACCCGCAGCATAACGTGTGACAAACATCTGGCCCTGAACATCGCTACTCGCACCACAGCACAAGCTCAAGTGACAACTATCTGAAAGGCACTGAACTAAGAAAAAAAAAACAGACCTGTTGCGAACACAACGACAGAAATTCCACACTGTCGATTATACGACCAGCGGCAGCAACGAAAAAGCAGAAAGAAGGTAGAAATTAACCCTTTACCGCAGGACTTGTTATTGCTTTCCTGCAGATAGGCCTTATATTCGTTTCAGTGGTGAGAAACTAAGCTCCGCCCACCATGCACGCCCTGCCCACCAGAATACACGTACCGTGCTGCTGGCAGAGCACCCGATGAAACCGTGGCTATCTGGAGATAGTTGGGCACGACTGAGTTACCGTCAGTCTCAGGCGTAACCGGCTTGTAACTATGAACTTAAATTAGATATAATCTGGAAAGTGCCACCCGCAGTGTTGAAGTTCGGACAAGTTTAAAGCATATCAAAATAAACTAGAGCACTCTGAGAGCGCATACCTCCGCCAAGTGAGGCAACGGTAGCAAAAAATTCAAGTTGACTTTGAAACCATAATTTTCTT
>LQNS02015105.1:26182835-26195418 GCA_001587735.2 Parhyale hawaiensis
GTACGGGAGCTGGAGCCCGGCCCCTGCTCGCAGCTTGGTGCGGTCGCTCTTTGTGCAGGACAGACTTTCTTCCCCCATGACTGTACATGTTCTTTTTCTTCCCGCCCTAGTATAATGACTACAACTGTACCACTCGTCACAACCATGGCTGGCACTTTTCCCCCCGACTGTACTCGCCCGTTTTTCCTCCGCTTCCCGTGCCGCTCGACGCCTATATGAGGACCCCATAGCGCACTGTGGTTATTAGCCCTCTAGCTCCCACCCTGCTAACATCATAACTTAGGTCTCCTTAAATAAAAAAAAATTTGTTAGGTATCCATTATAGCTATCTCATTCTTCGGACGTACTTTTCTCATTGATTCTTCTATATTTAAACACCTTTGCTAACCTTTGTTTGTCATCGTCTTGAGATATTATTTAGGCTTTAACATTTTGAACACTTCTATTTTTTATTCAAGAATTTTATATATCAGTCCAATAGCGGCGCCCCGTGGCTATTTGCACTGCACCGTATATGCGCGATAGCTTTCCCACACACTAAAGCTAGATACAGCAGACTAAGCTCCTTTTTTCAATAATTAATTTGTCGCGCCGAAAGCACTTCTTCTGTCAGCTTACGGGACGTCTTTAAACATTGCGCTTTCACTTAAAAAATGCTTTAGAATGAAGCAGTTCAATACAGCTCGCTGCGCCGTTTTCTGGATACGAATTTTTCCATATTTGAATCGCTATGCGACCTCAGCAACGTGAATATTTCAAGATATGGTATGCAGGTTGGTTCGAAACTGACTGAAATTTTCTTTTAAGCGAAAAAAAAGAGACATTATTGAGCTTCCTCCCAGAGAAAAGCAGAGCTTCTTGCAAATTGAAGTTCCCCTATCTTACACTGATAAGCGTCACGTAAGGACACAAGGACGTACAGAGCCTCAAGCAGAATTATAATATAGACCAAATGGATTCAAACTAGAATATTAAAATACTAACTAAACACGTTGACTAGGAAGTAAAATTTAACATTTCGGGACGAACGAATCCCATCTCCAGAAAAAGTATGCTCCGAGATATGGTCAACAAACTGTTATTCGTCGACCACACCTCAGAGCAGCACGAAATTAAACTGAGTCAACGAGGGAAACGTTAAATTTTACTTGCTGGTCAACGCGTTTAGTTAGTATTATAATAGACTAGCGGGACCCGAGGAAAATCGACGGTTGATTTTCGTATTTTTTTTTTTTTCGGTACTATACAGACCCTGCCTGGGCCAGAGAGTTGCATGGCGACGTTGATCAAATGAAATTGAAGCGTTTGCGTAGAAGTATATTAGTACCGTCTACTTCAAACAGGCCTATACGCATAACCATCAAAAGCTAACAAAAATTAATAATGATCCTTAGTACGTGGATATACAAAATTTACAACATATAAAAAGGAGAAACACGGAACCACAAGCCAGCAGAGCTCTCACCTACCTAATGTGAATCTTACCTTTGAAGAGATGAGGCGTCTCACCAACGTGGGCCTTGACGCCGATACCTAATGTGAAATATGTAATACTCAGGATGAAGTGACCGCCTGCTAATCAATGACACTCTAGCATTTTCATCATAATTTAAAAAAATAATAATACTTATTATTGAAAACCGCATCAAAACCTTCGAAAATTTTCAGTGCAATGAGGAAGCAACCTATTAATTACTTCAAGCCCACACAAAATTGAAAACCTTCCGATGCAAGCGTCAAAAAGTGGAAGCCAATGTGCATTATTGCATCGTTGACGGCGAGCCAAGCGGCAAATTATCTTAAGGAAAGCAGGAACATCAGCTGCTTCAAGAGTAAAAATCCCACACACGTAATGTCGTCAGACAATGTATTCTCGAGTAACAATAAAATAAAACAATCGTCTGAATCCCAATAAGTAGCGAATAACAGTAACTTTACATACTAAGCCATTAGCTACACGATAAACACTCAAGATATATTTGTCAAAAGTTTGTGAGCGCCCTTGATATAATTAGAATTAACTCTAAACGTTCCCAAGACGTACGGAAATAAAAATAATTCTCTTACCGCAAACACTCTGCATATGATACGCTTACATAGTTCCATTACTAAATATTTCGCATGGTTGCCTGGCGAATTGAGTGATACAGTTTGATTTATAGATACCTACAAAAACTAATTCTTCTTGAAGTTATTTAATAATCATTCCACGCCGGCAACCAACTTAGTACCTTCGTCGTCAAGACGGTATAGAGAATAACAGAGTTCCTTAAGTAAAAATCAGAAACACGGCTTCATGCCATTTAAATTTTCAACAACTAAAACGTCTCATAATTTGGCGAAAATAACGCTTGAGAGCCGAAGTATTTGAGTTCACTTCCTGACCAGCAGAGGCGTAGCTACGGAAGGGTGATCAGCCCTTAAAAAATTGCATATCCTAAAGCTTATAGCTTTTCATTTTTACTATGCATGACTTTTGAAGTTTGGTCCTAATGTGACAGTGTCTCAGTAGAGGGCCCAGTTGTCAAAAATGACGCCAGTAATTATGTGATTGAGCTTATTGTTCCAGTTCCTAGTATAGGTTTTCCTGTAAGATTTGTCTCATCCCAGCAGGCCTGATCTTCTATTAATGAAACGCAAGTTGTATAGCCATGAGTTTTGTGAGATAGTCCAGGTTGTAAGGGGTATCTGTGTACATTTCTCTTTCACTGCTCTACCATGTATTTTCCTATACCATATGATTAGGACATTAAAAAAAGTTGGGTAGAACTTTCACACCTGGTACATGTTTGAGAGCGCGCGCCCGGGGCATGGGGGGGGAAGCAAAATTATCAATTATTTACTGATTGTTCTGAAACTTGCTCAGAATGTGTATTTTTAAGAAATAGACAGATTTTGTTCCCACAACTTTTTTGATTTAGACCATAGTTTTTGAGATAATGAGGTTTATAAATAAATATACATGTATATTTTGAAACTAAAATTGCTTATCTTGAGGTACTTAAAAGTAAAATCTCATTTTTGTTACTGGCAAAATTTAGGAACCTTGTAAGGATTGTTTTGACATCTCGACCTAAGAGGTATTTTGCCCGCATAATATTTTTCCATCACAGCTCAAAACCGAATTCCCTAATCGTTTTTCCCCTATAATTTAGTGAACGATCACAACCAAATAGAAAATGGAGAATCCAGCTATGATAAAAAAATATTATGAGGGCAAAAATGGATAATTCAGCTCTACAGTTTTGTTAGGAATGTTGTAAGGATTCCAAAACGGTCATTGTTTTTATTCTAGCAGGATCTGCGGCGAGCTGCAACATCCCCGAGGAGAAGGCACTAGGTAACCTTGGAGTCATGAGGCCCAAATATATTTTGTCAAGGAAAGAGCCCGCCTGAATAAACCCCTGAGGGCTGATGCAACATAGAAAACCATGTAGTGATGAAATGTCGGCAATCACAAAGTGATGAAACATATCTAGGCAGTTATGTGAAATGTTATTGACATCATGATGTACATAATGACACGGAGGCGTTGATTTTCGGCCCCGATCAGACACTTGCGCAATGCATTCAGACGCACTTGCGGTAGGAAGGCTGTGGCGCAGCGACCGGACGCTACAAGAAATGTCCAATACCAGCAAAAAAAACTTCATATGTCTTCTAAACACCCACCAAAAATGATGTATGATTGGACATTTCTTACGACGTCCAGGCGCCGCACAGCCCTCTTCACCGCAGGTACGGCTGTAGATGGTTCCAGTAATGAAGGATAGTATCGGCCATAAATCATGTTTTAATATATTTACCGGCTGTCTTGGTATCTTTATCTCATAGTTACACATGTATCTTTATCCATTGGCAGGTACCAATGTAGTATTATTACTGAGGTTTTTATTCATTTTGTCAACATTACTGGGTTTTCTTAACCTCACTTTAAATTTGTGGCATCTATGGGATGAGGTCTACCGAAAGCTCTAAAGACATCAATTTCTGGGGTTATTGCTTCAAATCCGTCATTGGAACAAAAAAACTCAATTGAATGGGATGTTAAAGTACATTACGTGTAGTATCTATGAGCCATTTTTTCTGTGAAATTTTAAGATTCCTATAAATTATAATGAATTTTTCATTTTTCTTGGTGTCCGAAGGTATGATGTATATCGCCCACTGAAGATATAAGATTGTGAATTTAGATTCCCTGCTCTGCAACGCATTCTTTATGGAACGACGAAGAAATTATTTTTATTTGAGGTCTCTGTGATTATTAGAACTCATATTATTAACACTTACGTAAATCGGCCTCCAGGCCCAATTGCGAGAGGCAGATTTCAGTGCCCAGTCAATGCAGTAGGAAGTCCCATAATGGCATTGATTGATTTCGGGTAAACATGTAAGTTTTACACTGTCGAGTTTTTATAGGCTACCTATGTTAGCAATTCAATGGTTTAATGATTATCTGAAAGATCAGTACTTGCCGGACTGCTGAGCAATCCGCCCTCTATACTCTGCGGAGATTTTAACATCAATTTATTCAACCCTCGAAATCTTCAAAGTATTAGTGATTTTATTCGCATTCTTAGTAGCAAAGCCTATTTTCCGATCATTGACATACCTACAAGACATGCTCCAAATTATTCGTTGACTCAATATTCCTTACTTGATCAGATTTGGTTCAATAATGATTTGAAGGGCATTCTCAGATCGGGAGTCGTGGATGTTGAGATTTGAGTTAACTGATCACTTGCCCTCTTGTGTAATTTTTAAGCTCAGCAGGACACAACAAAAATCACACACTTATTATCGTAATTTCAGCAGCAGCGAGCAGGTTGATCGGTTTGTAAGCGCAGTCACTCAACTAAACTTACCTAATGTCTGCAATGGTAGTCCTGTTGTAGCAATGCATACGTTAGTCCAAAAGTTGTACAGATTGTATTATGAGGCCTTCCCGATTCGGTGCATTAAGATTAAGAAAGGTATCGCAGAGTGGATGACGGATGTTCTCAAATTTCCATTAAACAAGAAGTATCGGCTTCTAAAGCGGCACAGGCGCAGCCATATTACGTGGCGGGCTTATACTACATTTCGTAATACATTGCACTCAGTCATCCGCAGGCACATGAGAATATTCTATTACCAACGATTGCATAATGTTTCTCATGACTGCCGTAAAACTTGGAAGATCGCTTAAAGCTTGCTGGAGTGACAAGCAGAGGTTGCGGTAGAAGAACTAGTAGTTGATGGCAGGAAAATACGTAACTAGAGTACTCTGAGAGCGCATACCTCCGCCAAGCGAGGCAACGGTAGCAAAAAATTTAAATAGGCTCTGAAACCATAATTGTCTTTGTATAAACGTCAAAATTACTTATTTGTGCCTTTTGATGATGATAATAACAGCTTGTGCAATTTTCTTGAAGATCCGTTCATAACTTTTTGAGTTATATGGAAAACAAGCGTCATGACAAACATGAGTCAAACATACAAACGAACAAACCCATCTGCACCAAAATTTGATCATTTATGTCTTTTAACATTACTAACAACTCCTATGAATTTTATAAAGATCCATTCATGATTTTTTGAATTATTGTGATAGCAAGCATAAATTAAAAACAGGGACAAACGAACGAGCAAATGGATCATTACCAAAATTTTGTCAATTACTTTTTGTTATATACCTAACAATTCATGTTAATTTAATCAAAATCCATCCATAACTTTTAGAGTTATGGCATTGAGAAAAATGAGGCAGACAAACAAACGGATGGACATATCTTCACCAAAAGTTAATCACCTGTTCCTCCTAACATACCTAACAATCCCTGTAAATTTCATCCAAATCGGTTCATAACTTTTGAGTTATCTTGGTGACAGACAGATAAACACACAGACAGACAGACAGACAAACACGACGAAAACATAACCTCCTTGGCGGAGGTATTAACCCAAGCCTGCTCGACTTGGAGAAACTAAAGCAATCCACCCAAAATAACTAACGCTATGCACATAAACCTGTGCTACTTGAAAAAGCTAACGCAACTGAACTAGGGATGTGCCGGATATCCGGTTACTATCCGGTTACCCAATACCCCGAGCCTTTCTGCCATTATGGGACTGGAACGAAATTGCGCACGGCTAGAAAAAACTACATTAAATGCGTACCATGCTGACGAATTTACGACGTAAGGAAGAAATTATTGACGGCTGTGATGCCACCGCTGTCCTACAATTTCTTGCAAAAGAGACCGTAGAAATGCTTGGCTGTGTATATGATATGTTTATAAATAAACAAAGCTTTATCAAGATAATAAACAACAACAATTGATGTTTGCGTGTTTATAAATAATATGTACTGTGTTCATTTTCTGATAAAAACAGACAACAATGAGACGAGGTTAAGAGATTGAAGTGATACTGTCACACGCTGTTGAAAACCTATGGGTGAAAATTAGACCAGGTTGCAAATGATGGCAGGAGTTGAGGGAACCCTCAATACAAAACGGGTACTGCTTTCTCCGAAAGTTTGTGAATCTAAGCCATGGAGACGACCAAAGTATCTCTTAGTTCTCTCACGATTTCTGATTTTTACTCACTTCCCATGTCAAAACTTTATTTGCTCTGAGTTCTCGGGGTGCAAATTGAGCCGACGATCATCGAAGGGAAGAGTAAATTTATTTAAAGAACAGTAGAACCACAAAGAGAAAGAAACAAGGAAATCGTGGGTTTTCTTGCCGTTATTATTTTATTTCCATTTTTAAATTTCTTCATTGATAATATTGCTTTTCGTGAGACGGAAAAATGTTTCGATTGAGATAAAATTGTGTATCAATGATATGCAGATGCAGTTCACGTTTTGAGTGATACTTGGCTGGCTGATCAAATTGGAGTGTTTTTTTTTTTTTGTTGCACCTTTTGCTTCGCAGAATTGCTATAGGGCGGGCTGTCCTCTCTCGATCATTAACCCTGGCGGTTGCAGTGCATCCATCATAGCCCTATGATTAATGAAGAAGTATCATCGTAAATTCTTCGCAGTCATTTTTGACGGCCGGGTATATCACTGATTATGTACTGTTGCTTGTTCTAAATTTAGAAGTGTACCATAAATCCGGCACGCATCCGATTGTGATAAAATGCGATTTTTATCAGCCGATGGCATGAAACGAGACAAGCGTCTCGAGGCCAGTGTCCGTAATTTTCAAGGCCGGTAGTCTGAAGTGATACTAGTTTATTTGTCACACGTCAGACGGCTAACGATGCTTGGCGCAGGATATAGTGGTGCAAAACCATAACCCTCGCTTCCTTTGTCCTACAGCATTCTTCGATCCTCCACCCCAGCGCTAACGCAGCATAAATAAGGCTGGGGTCCCATTGAAGCAAGAAGCTTGCGCCATGCGATGCAACAAATTTGTTGCATGAAAAAAACGCATGACGTCGGGTTCAGCAAACTACTGTCCCCACCGACGCAACGCAGGTTCTGCGATTCACGGTGCATTGCTTTCGGTCTGGTGCTAGGAGGACTTGACAAGAAGCTCATCTCTAATTTTTGTCTTGATGTACTGGGGTAAGTGGCGTGACAGAAATTAAAGCAGCGCAAGAAACCACGTCGTTCAATTTCAGTTCAATTGCACCACGTCTACTTGTATATAACCTAACTAAATATCTCGATATTGCATGGGAAGTACAACAATCGTCCTATTGCGGATTGATCACTTATGAGAAAGCCTACTCCAGATTTCACATAAAAAGATCACGCCTCGCGATGTCTTAACGTACCTGCCATCTGGAAGTTAACGTTTCCAGATTATCCAAGAAAGTGTACTCTCCGTGGGTGGTGTAGGTGATGGACTCGTCGCATCTGAAAGACAGGGCAGCAGGGATGTAGTTTTCCAGAATCCAAAACTCGCCTCGCTGGCTATGGAAAGGCACCTGAGGCTTGGTCGGACATCCTCGGAAGTCAGGGTATATTTTCCTTTCCAGAGAGTCCAGAGGTGGATCAGATTCTCCAGTGGGAATGAGGGCAGAATTTTCTCTGACGCCTTGTCTCTCTCGAATGTCTAGAGGCAGTTCCTTGAAACGAAGATCGTAGTTTAATCGTAACTGATTTTTCCGTTCGGTGGACCCAGGGGCAGAGTAACCGTTGGCATATTCGACAACACTTTCTAGCGATCTGTAGTGTTGTTGTATGGAGGATGAGGACCAAGGACGGGGCCCATTCAGCCACATGGCACAAAGGTACATCACCATCAGGGAATTCGCAAGCAACGAGCCACGGATTAGGAACATACGAAGAGACGCCATTTTTTGTAGTGCAAGTATCTGGAAAGAAGAAAAAAACTTGATTACCCACAGTAAATATCGCCTTGCCTGATCGTGCTTGATCATTGCAAATGATGTGAGTTCGAATCAGCTTGTTGTAATCGAGCCAACAATAGGAGGAGCGGCAAAAACTCACAAGTCGAAAAATGGAAAATCTAGTGCATAAAAAATTAAATATGACCCGAAATCATGAATGAGGCTAAAATTATCCATGCAGTCCCTCTTCGGGGGTAACTCCTAGTAACATAGGCCTGTAAGGAGCTGCAGATCTGCAATAACTTACCAATACTATACAGCAGCACCGGTCAGGCACATTCACCGCCTTATAGATTCATCGCTTTACAAGTTTATTGCCTGGTAAATTACCTGCCTCGTAAATTAACTACCTGGTAAGTTCATCGCCTTGTAAAATTCATCGCCTTGTAAAATTCATCGCCTTGTAAAATTCATCGCCTTGTAAAATTCATCGCCTTGTAAAATTCATCGCCTTGTAAAATTCATCGCCTTGTAAAATTCATCGCCTTGTGAATTCATTTCATTGCCTCGTACTTGCTTACTGCTTAGTGCTGTCCGTCATTGCCGACGATGACGTCACTCCTCTGCTAAGTATGACAGAAGGCGTTCGAGTTGTTAGATTTTCAGCAATTCAGTATCTAGCGGTGAGTTCTCATGTGACTGGGGAGTCCGATGCGTGCAGCGCAGACACGGCCGCAGACCTCGCACACGTGCAGCCCCGCAGCTGCAGGAAGCCGGTGGCGCCCCTCACGCCTCGCCACTGCAACCTCGTCATATGTCCGGGTGAAGTGTTTGATACCACGTGTGCACACATGACTCCAAGCAGCCCGGTCAGAAGCGACTGCCTCACGTTCCCTTCGGTCAATGTCACACTTCTTCAGGATGACGCCGAAGTTGTCCTTGTATCTCTTCCGCTGGCCTTCCGCAAACCGTCCACCTGCGGCAAGCTCACCGTAGAGCATCAGCCTGGGCAGTCTATTGTCTGGCATGCAGATTGCGTGACCGGCCCACCTCAGCTGCTTTTGGGCCAGTAACACCTCGATGGGGAGAGTGTGTGTTCGACTCCTCATCTCCACCCGTGGAGCCCTGTGCCACCACTTCAAACCTAATATAGTTCGAAGGCATCCGGCGTGGAATTTTTCCAGGGCCTTGATATGTCTTCTGTACGGTACCCACGTTTCACCAGCATTCAGCAAGATAGAAAGGCACACAGTCTTATATACGGCCACTTTGGTGGGGATTCGCAGGTCTTTGTTGAGAAAGACCCTCCGCGACAGCCTCCAGAACGCTGCGGAAGCCAGACCCATCCTCCGCTGAACCTCAACATCGATGTTGCAGTTCGTGTTGAGGACCGACAATAGGTAAGTAAAATGTTCCACATTTTTTAGGGGAGCTCCGCTGACAGGGAAGATGACCTGGTCTCCATACGGTTGAAGAGTGCTCAGTGTCTTTGTTTTTCTGGCGTTGATCGTGAGTCCCGCACGGCTGTACGCCCCAACAAGAGCATCGAGGTTGCGCTGAAGACCTTGAGGGCCACAGCTCATTACAGGCGCGTCATCTGCGTACTGCAGTTCCACCACTGAATCACTGCCGACGAGACCTCTCGCCCTTAGCGGTGCAAGTTGAAAAGGACACCGTTAAGGCGACATCTCAGAGAGACGCCATCTTCAGGGTCGATTCTCCGTCTGACGGCGGTCATCACTGCAGCTAAAAACAGATTGAAAATCACGAGAGCAAGGATGCAACCCTGCCTCACTCCCGTGCTGACACCAAACGGGTCGGACTTAGTGCCGCTGCCCAGAACTCGTACCTTAGCCCCGTCGTGGAGCGCTCGCTCTCGTTACTGCTAGGAACTCTGGAGGGAGGAAAGCCAAACCTCTGCAGTACATCCGTCAACAGCTCCCAATTCACAGTCTCGAACGCCTTTGTAAGGCCCACAAACACGGTACCTATACAGATTCTGATTGTGCCTATCCGATAGCTTGCGTAGTGGCCCAAGCCACTAATAAAGACAATAATAATTAACTAGGTATTTTACACTCTCATATTTTAATTCTCGCCGAATATATCCTAAATGAATACTTTCCTGTCACGTTGAGTGGATTCATATTAATAACCTACTAAATGTTGCTAGACCAAACAGAAAAATAACGATATGAATTAACGTACCATTTCCATTATGTTATAGATGATGTGTGTAAGATGTTTTCGATACCTGGAAAGGGTTAATGAATGTATTATTAACACTGAGTTGTCTGTCGCCTGCAATGAAACTTGCACTGCTGAAAAGCTGCTTTCAAACTACATATATATAAATATATGGCGACATTCCCTTGTCGCCTTGATGAAATCCGGGACTGAAACGCTATTCGTAGACTGAAAAAGCCATTCTGAGAAATTTCTTCGGGTACGAAACGCCGTTTTCACGACAGATAAATGTCCACGATTTTTTATGCTGTCACCCCCCACCACCACCCTAGTACGAAGACGCTTGCCAAGACCCAGCTAGCCCTCTTGTAGGTTAGGTAAGGCAATGTATGGTTCGGCTACCGACATAATGTGCATTTATTGCTTTGCGCCGTCGTTTCATTGGCCTTACAATAAGCTTTTATTACTTAGCGTCAATCTTTGATTGGCTAGCAAATGAGCTTTCGTTACTGAGCACCAATCTTTGATTGGCCTTAACGTGGCATATTTTACTTAGTACGTCATTAAAACGTTAGCAGAATCAGTCCTGGCCTTCACCTAACCTCATGAAGGCCAATGCATTGTTGGCTAGCTCCAGCATGTCGCCCTTTTGTGTAATTGTTTGCCGGTGTCGCCCTAACTTATTTATATCCCGATATGGACTAATAGATGGCAAACAATTTTCCTATACGAACCATTAGATAGCTGGTGTCTTGTTATAGATACCATAGATACCGTTTATCGTCCCATGCAGTTCAAATAGCATGAAAATATGTCACAAAACTATTTAAAACACCGTAGATTTTCTCCGGGTTGGTCTCATTTGAAGAAAAATAAATCTACGTTTGAAGGCACGCCCACTTTGCAATAGTAAAACGCGTTTTGGATTCTGCCACCGACTACTACCCTAGTACAGCAGCCCTTCCCAATGAGCTCTCGAGGTTAGGCCGGGAACCTTGCAAGGTAGGCAGGTCTTGTTCTGCTTGTGTTCTAAAGGGTTTTAGACCCGTAAATATCAAAGAACCTGCCCTTGCCTTTACCTAACCTACAAAGTTCTCGGCATAACCTCGAGAGCTCATTGTTGGTTAGCTATTCGTTACTTAAAATCAATCTTTGATTGGCTTTACTTGGGTTGTTTTTCGTTGGCCTTACTTAGCGTCGTCATTATAGAGTTCATAGCATGATTAATGCGGTTTTAAAAACTTATGTACCTGCTATAGGTCAATTCCATATATATATATATATATATATATATATATATATATATATATATATATATATATATAGGCCTATTCCCCTCTGTATGGTTTATTACTACATCTGAGAAAGCTTAAATTACTACTTCTCCGACACTACCTGTTTCATAAAGAAAACTTGTACAGAAAGCAGAGGTACAGTTGCGGGCTTGTGACGGGGTCGTTAGCAGCTACTACAGGTGCCCACCGAATGCGGAATACTTTGAGAAGCCCAAAATAAACTCTTCCAACCGTAGGTTGCAATCATGCTCTGCTGACCTTGACTCTCAAGCGGGGGTCTATCATTTACAATTTTCGACCTTGTACGAAAGTTTATCTAAATATATATGTGTGTTGCGTCTGGCATCGAAGTTCTGCCATATTTATAAGTATATTTATTATTGATGTCTTGAGATGGCATTATATCAAATACTGAAGAATATGAAGAGAAGCACAAAGTAAAAATTTGGTTACCCACGACGTACGTTTCGCTGTCCTCAGCTCATCAGGTGGGAGGGTCGAAGATGATCGTCGAAATTGAAAGCGTTCAATTTTGTAGAAATTTCGGCAGGTTAACACAGTGAGATGTAGCTGTGATACCGCGTATTCCAAAGCCTAAATAGAATTTTCCATTAAGCAAATGTTTCTTGAATTTTGGAACATTGTCCGCTGCGTTGACTCCGACTCCAATACAGGTGCACCGGGGCGACAGCAAGGAGCTTCAATGGGAGGAGTACGCGCAAGCCTTCCCTGGGCGAGTAAACACATGGCTTTGTCACGTGACTGAAACTGGCGTTTGCAGATCTTAAACTGGCTGAAGTGGCAGTGGTCAG
>LQNS02015105.1:26231369-26244088 GCA_001587735.2 Parhyale hawaiensis
CCGCATATGAAAGGATGCCAGTGAGTGAATTTTTAGCTATAAATAAAATTTTACCTGCCAGTCAGCTTCTACAACTAATATAAATATCTCGACAATAAAGTGAGGAAGGAATGTCGATTAATAGTAATGGAATTCTGAATTCCCGTATCGTGACCTTGAAGTGTTCGTGGTTTCTGTTTGATCCCGTTTGGACAGAGAAGTGTTTGTGTTTTGCCTATAGATTCTTTTGTTTGTAATTAATGTAGAGATTGAGCATGTAGACGTACCTTAAGACAGTCCATGTTGCTGTGCCTCTCAGCGTTGACCTCCCTGACCATTTGCGACCAAATTTCATTGTCCAAGGCGTTCAGGACGCGCAAGGAGGGAGGCCATCTGGAAGGTGGCCAGAACTCTATCCCCTCCGAGGTCAAGAATGCCTGCGTCGACTTGGCTGTGTACGACGCGGTGCCGTCTTACTGAAAGTCATAACTGCCAAGTGTAGGCTAATTCTTTTTAGTCAATGCAATATATGCTTTTTCGACACGTTCTGGTGCACCACGGCGTCGACCTTCTCGTTTTTGAGGATGTACATCATCGGACACTTCTTGCGTCGCTGGCTACGATGCCAAGACCCTTTCTCTTTTCAAGGTTCTTGGACACCAAGCTGAACTTGATTTCAAGGTTTACCAAGCTCACGGGGAGATCTGAGATGCATCTGTCGTTTTGATTGTTGACCACGGCGTCCATGATGAAGAGCTTCTCGTAGTAGTCGTAGAAAAAATTTTACTAGCGCTTCAGTTGCACACTGCGCATGCCTATATCGCGCCGAACTATTCCTGTGTTTAACCACAGGCTCATACGCCATTAGGGCGCGGAATTTGTCTCATTTTGTCTTATAAAATAGTTATAAGGACAACTTCATTATAATTTACTACTTTTACATGTAATATATGCAATTCACAGAGAAAATTAGAGTCGTAGTTGACTATAGTATTGATCGTAATGGGTTCATCACAGTTTGTGATAGAGGTCACATCTGGTAAGAAAATTCTTCAGGACATTTCAATTGAATTGGCCGCGAGGTCCCTCAGAAAGCATTCCTCGGAGAATGGAGTCAGCATCCCGACCATGCAGGACCGGATAGCAGTCCCTCCACTCGTCGGAGATGGTGGGACTCTTGGCCATCAAGTGCAAGACAGTGAGTAGTACGGCGCAGTCGTCGCAATAGGGTTGCGGACGTCTCATCCGTAGATGGTCGTGAGCAAGACTCGTGTACCCAATACGTAGGCGGCACAGTACGACGTCCATTCAGCGAACGTCGCTATTTGACGAGTGGCACTGTCGGACGATTTCTTTAATTGTTCATAATTTATTATCTCTCTGCGCCAGCCCCTGGGATTGCCATAGCTCGCGCAGGTTTCGTTTGATTAGAGGGTAATAGTCTCGGCAGGGGACTGCACGGTTTGCCGCTCGCAAATCCTTCAGGGCCACCTGCCTCGACTCCTCATCTGCGGGCTCATTGCCCGCGATGTCAACATGACCAGCCACTCAACAGATACACACAGACCTTCCATCCTCTTGAAATTGTTGTATCATATTTATTATTCGGTTGATGACGGGGTGGATACTGTCGTATGCTCGTATGGCCTGTATTATACTCAGTTAGTCGGAGAATATGGTAAAGTTGTTCTCGTCGCTGTCTGCGAGCTTCTCGTCTGAAAAAATTTGCTCCTTCTTGGAGTTGGCCAAGATTTTTATCAGTTCTGCAAGGACCTTGCACGCTTCATCCTCCTCTCAGCACTCGTATACCAATACTACGTAAGTCTATAATCTTCAAGTTCTTTTTCTTGACAATTTCTGGTCAGTCTGGTGGCTACTCTCGAGGTCCTGGTGATATTCGAATTTGTGGCATTCGTGTTCTCGATGATCATGTTTCGGGCCTTCTTGATTTCGGCCATCATCCCCACTGACCACTTCAACTTCTTAACTTCGTATCAAGACCCTGGCCAGCTTTGATCAACCTCTTGAAATTCATGGCGATCGACTTGGACACCTGAAGGTTCCTCACAATGTTGACGACCCTCTTGCCTGCTTGCAAGAGCTTAGAGATGGCCATATCATTTATCTCATGACTTTGGTTGGTGGACATTTTTGAGCTATCTGTTTATCTTGTTCCGTAGTGATAACCTAAAGAAATTCTTCTGAAATTTCCAACTTGATCTAAAAAAAGACGATTAGGGGTAATAAATTACAAGGTGTGAGAACTAATGGACAACAGTTTAATCATCCAGCTGTGTCAAATACCAAATGTCAGTAAGGGTCAGACTTCTTGAAACATGCAAGTACATGCATTATTTCATCCGACCGTGCACCAAAACAACAAAAGTCCAACAGCTAATTTTCAACTGTCAGGACCCAAGGGCCCCCAAGGGTTTGCAGACACCCAAAAACCCTCTGGCTACGGCACTGGGTCGAGTTTAACTTTTTGATTTGCATCACATTCGCTGCCAAATTCCAGCAACACTTGATTTTTCACTAGACTTGACGCCACGGCCTGCTACATTATATCAAGTGAGGCGACTTCTGATGACTTGAGATGGGACACGTAACACTGAAACGCATATTAAGCGCTAACTCTTCTACCACTTTACCTCGACACCTTGTGAAGTCACATCAGTGGTACAGCCTCGCTCCCCACACGGTGAAACTATTTAAATATATTGAAGCTACTTCTTTGCCATCATCTGTGCTATAAACGCCCATCTCACTATAGTCCTTCCAATGTTTGCTGAGCATTTGGCAACAATCCATCCATATCTACAATGAAGCGTTGCAGAACTTTGCTTCACATATGATGATGAAACGTTCAATCTTCGTAATATTGAAAACAATTGGAGACAGACAGACAGTTTGTGTTTCTTATGATTGCATTCCTAGCTTAATACTCGCTCCCCACAGCATACGCTATGGTTCAAAGTAAGGAAGGGAGATGGGACACAAACACCACGAGAAAAATGAACCTCACGCTAGAGGGTGGTCCCGTCCAGGATTAAAGTGCATGGGAACAGTAAGTCGGGAAAGAAGAGGGAAAAGTATATATAATACAGGATCATCAGCAGGAGTATGAAAATGGAAAGATGAAACGTGGGCGCGAAAGACAGATGTCCTGAAAACCTATCTGAGGCCAAGGTAACCTATTAGATACCCCCCTCTCCCCTCCCTCATGGTGCGCTACTCCCAATAACATATAATGAGCGAACCTAACTAACTTAATTCTATGGCCTGTTCCTCATCCTATGCTTCCTGAGAGCAGTTCGCTTGTGACAGTCGAGCTATTTCAAGCCTAAGATTTTAGCTGTGAATGATCTTTGGACAGTTTCAAGTTGTTCTAGCGTTTTTCTTTATACTCGGCGTCCAAAGTGGGGAATAGTTTTTTAACCTGGGCAATATTAATTACTTTCAAGGAGTATGCATCATTTCTGCTTCGCGAGATGAGAAAGTTTGCAAAACCGATCAGCTCCATTTCTCTTTCTCGGTAGCAACTCTGCCTATACTACTCGGCCTCTACTAGAGGGCCCAGCCGTCAAAAATGACGGCAGTAATTTTGTGATCAAGCTTTTTATTTTTTCCGGTTTTTACTATAGATATTGCTGTTCAATAGGTCTCAACCCTGCAGGCCTGATCTTCCACTATTGAAACGCAAGTTGTACAGCAAAGAGTTTTACATGAGCAAAATATCCCTCCTGCAAGATAAGGCCCGGATATCAGTTTGGAATTAGCCAAACGTTGAGCAGCACTAAGAAAATATAATATAGTCATAAGAATTCTCCGAAAATAATCAGGTATTACGGTAACTTGGATACCTAGCGAGAGGTGAACCTCAAGCGTCGAAATTTGGCCGCAATGGGTCTACTCATCGTCGAGGTTTCAACTGCATCGAAGAGATTCAGTTAACGAAAGTATACGTGAAAGTGATTATGCACAAAAGAAGCTAAAACTCCAGCCAAACGAGTTTTCGAACTGCAAAGCAGAAGTTCGACCAAAAAAATATGCGACATATCTTGGCTATGCCCGACAGGATTAAAAACTCTATCAAAGACACCGCTTTTCATTTACCACACTCAGAAGACGAATCATCATCGATATATCAAAGAGTACTAAGCTAGTTTCGAAAGTGAAGCGAAATTCAGAAAATGCAGTATTTCCACGTTAGACCGTATATTGCAAAAGCTATGTTTGTCACCGTTACTCCAAGCGCTGAAACTGATTATATCTCAACTTGTTCATCAGTGCATGAATTTTCTATTAATTTTTTACAGCGTGACGGAGAGACGGACAAGCATTGGAGCAAGCAGGCAAGCGATCAACAACTGTGTTTTATTATCTAGTGGATGGTCTTCCAAAAAAAGCATCATCTTGCATTATCACGTTATCTTGATATCATCTTTCTTTCAATTCCCCATCCGTCACTCGTTGCGCATTTTATAGACTAAAAGAGAGTTGACTGCTTTCAAAATTAGAACAGTAAGAAGTCTGTTTCGTTAAACGTCATGCTATTCTTTATCGACCATTGGAATCTACTTTCCAAGTTTCCAAGTCTGGTTGCACAGCGTGCATTGATCGTTTTACACTTAATATTCGTGTGTCATCAGCAAATGAAGGGAGAGCATAGCTACTTGCATCCGTGCCCATGTTATTGATCGTGATGAGTAGGAGACAATAATATTAAAGACTCCCTCTGGAAGCTGTGGAAATTCCACAGAACAACAGCGATGCTCCCCAGGGATATCTCAGACCTGTATCATCAATACGAAGTGTGAAAATATGTTTCAAGTCAGACCTGCGAGAAGAAGCAACAGCTGAACAAAATAAAAAAATTACTCGTATTTGTTCCCTGCCGAAATCTTATCTGGGTACCTTAATTTTACACTTTCTAATACTGAAGGAACCTGTGGAAATTCCACAGAACAAAAGCACTGTTCCTAACTATGATGCCCTGGTACCCGTATCACGCATACGGAATGTGAAAAATGTTCGAAGTCAGGCCACAGACCAACGCAGGGGCCATACTAGGCATTCATCCTCTCAACTTAGGTCAGGACGAGCAGCGCGTACGTCCACAGTTCATTTACTATAGATTGTTATGTCAAGAAATAGAGCCTGGAGCATCTGCAGTTGCAGTATAGTGGCGTCACACAAAAATTTATCAGCCAATAGCGTCACTCCTTTTGCACCGGGGGATCTTAGGTAATGACAAGACAGAGGCATCTGGGGTAATTTCCAATATGGTGTCGTGTGAGCGAGAAGTTTGTTTAGTACATAAAGTTTGGTAAAATTATTCAGTTGCAGTGTATTGTGCTTTTCATTTATGTATAGTATTCTACTTTATAAGTTGTTGTAATGCAAAGTTTTCTTGGTGAACGAAAATCCTCTAAGTTTGTCATTTTAAACTCATGCGAATCATTCTAATCCGCGCAAAGCATTCGCTTCAACTTAGGCAAACATTTTCAGATGATTTTCTCAGTTTTTAAGGCACTGAAAATCAAGATGCAATACAATACATCAAATCTATCGTCTATTATTTTCCTTCACTTATGTAGTTAAGTGTATGGCCAGTATTATTATTAGATTCAGTGTTTAACCACCCTAGACGAAGCGAGGCGATTCAAGAGTGAAGCTCAACCGAAAATAATATTACGCTCTTCATCAGTAGCAATATTTTATCGCGGCATTCCTGCCGGAAAAACTCTGTTGGCTCAGTGCGCTACTACTGGCGAGAAAAAAGGCGCAAATAATAGAAAAAGACACTCGAGTGGACGGCTCCTTTTGTGGCCTTCCTCACGAGAGAGATCAGAGGTGTCCCGCGTACTAGGTCGGCTATCTCGATCGACAGCCCACGTCACGGAAAAAAAAGGGAAAAGTAGAGAACCTACCAAACTTTACAAAACTAACCTCGTCAGCAGGAACTGCGGCCAGATGAAGCATCTCCTACGGAGAAGGCACTCGGACCCTTGGGTGCATGATGCCCAAACATATTGTGGCTGTATGGCCAGCATTGGTAGTTCCAATCTGAAGTAATAAATGATAAACAATTGGCGTGAAAAACTTTCTGGTATAGTGCAATACAAGAAGCCGCCGCTCGCGGCCTCATTTGTTTACACCAGCATAGTGATGTGGCAGTCGCCCATTGGCTTAAATTGACGCCAGTCACGGCAGTCGCTGTTTGGCTGAGATGGTGTCACGGCAGTCGCTGATTGGCTAACATTGGTCGAAAGGGTGTTTCCTTAGAGCTGACATAACCAACTCTCGTAAATGAACTGTGGTAATAGTGATCAAAGCGTCACGATCATACCAAGCAACTAACTAGCGGAGGGATAAGCAGAATAAAATGTAGATAAAATAGGTCCAATTTCACCGAGTGCGACTCTTCGACTTAGCCCGTTTCAGACTCAGACTTCTGAACCAAAAGGATGTCCGATACCACAACTCTGATCCTAGCCACTAATAGTTTAACCAAACAGAAACTGACCTATCAACGACGCCGGGGCTCCGAAAGCCGTTCACTTAAAAAAAATTTAGACAGGCAGTATTGTAAAAAGGTCGGAGCTGGCAGCTACTTCCTGTATACTTTTGGGAGCATTTGCGACGCATAATCCGAATAGACTAAATCAAACTATGCTTTACAAACGATTTGCATTGTTTAAATAAGTTGCTACAAACTACACTGAGAACAATATCAAGTTAGCTGCTCCCTGCACCTTATTTCATACCAGACTGTGCTTCTCAGGGTATATGAACGCAACGGGTAAGACCAGGAAGCAAAGCAAAGAATGCAACGGGAGGACTCAATAGGACTAAAATAAAACTTAGCCGTGACCGCACGTAGCGAATTTACATCACAACGACAAGTTGAAATATTTGAGTGTGGGACCTCAGGCCTTCGTAGGTTGTTTTCTTCAACATATCACCGTATTTTTTCGATTTAGTTCATTCAATCTCAAGCTCATGACTGGCCAGCTACTTGAGCAGCAAAATACTGTAAAATGTTGTCAAGAACAGAAAGTTCGAGCAATAGGTCAATTGTTACTGTAGTTTCTCTCACGTACAGAATTGGCTATAATGGTGCTTATATTTGTTGGTAAGGAATAAATATGCTCTGTGAAGAGCACTGTGAACTGAATTTGAGGAGTAAATAAAGCTTCAATTAAAAGAAAAAGTTAAATCAGGTCGCCAAAATAGACTTAATTTCGGCGTTAGTACTGTGAAAGTTTCCACCTGCATGCACTGCAATTTTCTATAGATAACTGCTAATTGCGAATTTAGTACATACTTTCTTAATTTATTCATACGCTGAAGAGACAAAATTCGCAATTTAAGACGATTTTTTTGACGAAACTAGTTAAAATACTTATAGGCTGCTCAGCCATAGATTCGTCGATGACGACGTCACTTTTTGATGCTAATTTCTCGTGAGTCCTCCCGTTATGGTAAGGGGCCTAAAGGAGACGTATTGGTCCAATGGAGACGCACCTGCGTCTTCATTGGGCTGTACGGCGGCTTAACGTTGTGAGAAATGTCCAATCATAAATCATTTTTGATGGGTGTTTAGGAGGCACAGCCTTTCTACTGCAAGTGCGTCTCTATTGGGTCGTGTGCGTCTCCTTTTGGCCACTTATCTTACGCTCTTTGCTTCCTGGGTAAGACAGACAGGAATTAGCAGACTTAGCAGGGATGCGCTGTTACGTCATCGGAGTCGAGTCAATCTACAACGCCAGAAACTATTAGCAGTCAATATTTTATAAAGCAATGATTTGGCATTCAACATAACTTTTTTTCTACTTCACTGTATTTAGGTGGTCATCATAGCTGAGAATTAGAATGAAGGTGACTCGACATAAAGTTCGACTGTGGTGCATCTTGATGCTGGTTAATCATTCATATTACGGAGTAGTGTCATTACTTTGGTCTGACTAACACTTACGGTATTTATTCTTTTCCTTTAAAAGGTGTATACCACCAATGAACCTCAGATCACTCCTCATATTTGGTACAAATGCTGTCACTTGAGTATAATGAACTGCACTGTCAACGCTACGTTACTTGAAATAGCGGTAAACATTTTCAGCACTTTCTGTATGTCAAATTAATGCTGCGATTAAATTACATCACATGGCATTGTCTTCAAATACAGTTAGCGAAATTATTCGTACTCCCTCTAATTTTCAGCATTCTCTTGAATAATTCAAAAACTTTTGTTTTTACAGGCCTGAGGTTTTTACAGGGTATAAAAAGCATGTAATAGTGAAAATAAACCGCAATGATCAGAAGAAAATATTTTCAAAATTCTTAACAAACGAAACTTACAAAAGATGTTCAGATAAAGTTATTCGTAGTTGAAGAATAATATGACAACAAATTACAATATTAATAGTCAATAGCATGGCTTTTTATCTTGATGACGATCTGCAGCCTTTTCATATAGTTTTTATCAAGCTTTGACGTTTCAGGTGGGATATTACTCCAGTTTTCAATGGCACCCGTTCCAATTCCTGAAGGTTCTTTGGTGCTCGATTACCGATTTTGACTTTCAATTCTTGTCAAGGATTTTCGATGGGGTTCAGGTCATGACTGGCCATGGTAGCTAGCAGTGTTACCTTGTTTTTCTGAAGCCAGGTGGCTGCAGATATGGAGTTGTGCTTCTAGTCATTAGCCTATCGTGTTGAAAGACCCAGTTTCTTCTCAGCCCCAAACTCTGAGCGAGCCGATGTCTTGAGCTTGCCGTCCAGAATAGTTTTATAGTCATCAGATTACGTAATCCCTTCCATTGCAACTAATTTTCCAGTACCGCTTGAAGAGAAACAACCCTAAAACATAATTGACCCAAATCATTGTAACTGTTGATAGTGTTCTTCGGCAGGAAAGCCGCACCATTCTGATGCCGAATCTTTTTCACGTCCTCGTGCCAAAAAGCTCCATTTTTGTTACATCACTCCATTATATTCGGTCTCAAAAGCCTTTCTCTTTATCCAAGTGGGCTTTGGCGAAGTTCGAGCGAACAGCAACATGACATGGTTTGTGATGTGGACTTTTTCGAGATCGGTAACCGTGCAAGCCATCCTTGTTCAGACATCAGTGGATTATACGCTTATTCACGCTAGTTCTCTCAGTAGCCAATCTGTCGGCAATGTATGTTGCACCACTCGTGCATTAATATCGACCTTACGGCACCGTTTTTGAGTAGTTTTTACTGATAGTGTTTGTTTCCGGGCACGTCCAGCCAATATTTCTACTGTACCAAACTCAGCGAACTTCTTCACTACAAACTGTACTGTAGATCTTGGGATATCCAGGCGACTAAAGATGGCGCCATTACTATTTCCCGCGTTGTGGAATTCAGTGATCTTCCTCATTTCCATGCTGAGCTCATTTGTCGTTCCCATCGTGGCGCTAGCCTGTGAATAACAAGGCACGAGTCTTCGTGCACCCCGTTTGCTTTAGTAAACATTTTTTTAGAATTATATTACGTCTGGAGGGTTCTAGAACGCTTCATACGCTCAAAATATTAATTAAGACAAGTATTATGGTCCATTGCTCTCAATTTAACGCAATCTTCCCTACTGTATGAATAATTTTAAATACCTGAATTTTCAACAACTTAGTTGTTAAGGTATTGTGACATGCCCAACGACTCTGAAAATTGTGTTTGATATTCCGGGCTACGTATAGTTTTTACCGTGTAAAACACCAAGGCGTGTACTAACAATAGTTTTCAAGTTGTTGAAGACAATATTGAAAAGTAGAGGGTGCGCGAATTATTTTGTTCTGACTGTAACGGCTGTCACCACTTAAGTATGATGCTCAAAACATAACTGCTGTAATTTTTTATGCCTGGTAACTACAACCAAAAACAGTAACTGACGTCATAGTAAACTGAAACTATTCTCTACAACCACTTCTCAAACGTCAGCCATAAACTACGCGGGTTCTCGGCTCCCTGTGCGTCACAGTACAGCATGATGCCGAATGTTTTTTTTTTTTCAAAATGACAACAATAATTGTTTACCTGACTTACCCGCTACTGTTATCATTCCCTTGTACCACCTCCCACGAATGCCTCTACCCGTAGGAATATAACTACAGGGATGCAGCAGGAGTATAGGACATTTTGGGGCTCAAGAGTCTGCAATTGACAGGACCCACAAGTCGGAGAAAATGGCGTAATATGTTAAGAAAAAGAATAGGAGGCAAAGGAATCGGACATTCCGTGGGTCCAAGGAGTGGGATTCGGATATTGGGTGGACCCAGAAGTAGGACTTGGTGCATAGCCGACACTGTAACCCTGTACAACAGGACGGAGATCCCTTGCAGCCAGGCAACATGCCTCGGATTTAAATGAAGCTAACCCATTGACGTTGGCTGTTCCGTTTCTGGATATTATTAATAATGCATTTATTTCGGTAATAAGGAGTTACTTAATGAGCTATACCCTGCTACCCTGAGATATCTCGCAGTGTGTCTCTTAGAAATTTTAAACTTTCCGCAAAATATCTCACGCTACGGTACATCTTGGTAGGCGGAACATCTCGGTTATCCCTAATCGAGTTATATCATAGCAGAAGAAAAAATATATTTCTAAGCTCTATTATCACGATGAGCATTAGTGTACTCCTCGTTGGATAACATAACGGTCGTGGAAGCTTATAAGAGGAAAGGGAACGGACAGAGTATACTCAGACAAACGGGGAGCACATGCACGAGGGTGTTCACACATAAGATCAATACTTAAGGGCATAGGCAGAAGATGGAGAAGAAAAACAGAAATTAGCTAAAATTCTATTTGTGTAAATATCCTCACCCTTACACGCCTAATTTCACACCAATACCGCACGAATATCACTAGAGGGACAAGATTCCACAAACGTCAAATTGCAGCACAAGAATAATATAATTCGTGATATTGCAATGAAATTGAGCTAGGCCAAGAGTATTTTCAAAAGCGGATATGGGGGGGAGGCGGCAGATTTCCAAGTGAGGCATTAGGTGTACCACAAACGAAAAAGACCCACCTTGTGCCAGACTCGAGGTGCCGGCAGCACGGAACGCCACACAGGGGGAGAAGTGAGGCATGGTTGGGTGGAGCGTGTCCCTGCAGAGCAGCATCACCAGCACCAGGTGCCCCTCTACATGCCACCGCACGTCCGCGTCCGCAGGAAGGTGCGGCCTTTGCTGCGGTACAGTCTGCGCAATTAGATTAGAGCAGATAGCTGGCTGTAGACCGATCAACAGGCCCATCCCTAGAGAGCCGCCGGGACGCACTATCGTCTCTCACGACGATTTTGCGTTCACGTAAGCTTTCCTGCGCGCGCCACCACTAAAATAAACACTACCTCGGCAAACCTAATCTAGCCTAGCCTAGCCTAACCTAACTTTACCTAACCTAACCCAACTTAATCAGTGATACAGCGAGCAGCGCTGTGCACCAACTTGAACGCCGCTCACGCGCACACGATCTGCGTACACAAACACGCACACATTTCCGTCGTGAGAGACGATAGCGCTGCCGGGACGCACAGGCATCAAACGCCCCATTCGCTATGTACGTTTGTGTACAGGCATNCATGCCACCGCACGTCCGCGTCCCCCACCCACCGCAGGAAGGTGCGGCCTTTGCTGCGGTACAGTCTGCGCAATTAGATTAGAGCAGATAGCTGGCTGTAGACCGATCAACAGGCCCATTCCTAGAGAGCCGCCGGGACGCACAGGCATCAAACGCCCCATTCGCTATGTACGTTTGTGTACAGGCATCGGTGTACGTGCGGGCGGCGTTCTAGTTCGTGAGCTGTGCCTGCTCTCTGTATCGCAGAATAGGTTAGATAAGGTTAGGTTAAGTTAGGTTAGGGAAGGTTAGGTTAAGTTAGGGTAGGTAAGATTATTTTAGGTTAGGTAAGGTTAGGTAAGATTATTTTAGGTTAGGTAAGGTTAGGTAAGATTATTTTAGGTTAGGTAAGGTTAGGTAAGATTATTTTAGGTTAGGTAAGGTTAGGTAAGGCTAGGTAAACTAAGGTTAGGTTAGGCTAGCTTAGGTAGTGCTTGTTGTCGTGCTTCTGCTGGTTGTTGCGCGGCAAGAAAGCTTACTTGAGCGTACGCACAGTGATGAGAGCAGACAGAATGGTGAGTTTCATGCCAGTGCCGCCGGGACGCGCTATCGTCTCTCACGACGATTTGTGTGCGGGTTTGTGTACGCAGATTGTGTGCGCGTGAGCGGCGTTCAAGTTGGTGCGCCGGCCTGCTCCTGTATCGCTGATTAAGTTGGGTTAGGTTAGGTAACGATAGGTAACATTAGGTAACGTTAGATAAGGTTAGGCAACGTTAGGTGAGGTTAGAAAGGTTAGAAAGATTAGATTGGGTTAGGTTGGGTTAGGTTAGGTTGGGTTAGAAGGTTAGGTTAGAAGGTTAGGTTAGAAGGTTAGGCAAGGAAGTTAGATCAGGTAAGGTTAGGTTAGGCAATGTTAGGTTTGCCGAGGTAGTGTTTATTTTACTGGTGGCGCACGCAGGAAAGCTTACGTGAACGCAAAATCGTCGTGAGAGACGATAGTGCCGCCGGGACGCTCTATCGTCTCTCACGACGATTTGTGTTCGTGTTTGTGTACGCAGATCGTGTGCGCGTGAGCGGTGTTCAAGTTGGTGCGCCGCGCTGCTCGCTGTATCCCTGATTAAGTTGGGTTAAGTTAGGTTAGGTT
>LQNS02015105.1:26250572-26269760 GCA_001587735.2 Parhyale hawaiensis
TGTAGGAAAACAAAGTTTCGCTCACTGGCACATTTATAAAAAAACAATGATAGCAAGGCATGAGAAAATAGAAAGCTTATCAGCTAAAAATACTACAATAACAACTACTCGAGGATTTACATAGATCACAGTTCGGCTTGACGGGCCGACATTCAGTTCGACAGCTACACAGTTCACCTTCACTTCCTTCTCAATTAGAGAGAGAGCCAGAGTCTTTTCTTCAATAGCAAGCTTCTTCCGACCCACTGTGATACCGTGGTGGTTTATAGTTTGGTGTCAAAGGAAGTGAAAAAGTAGCAAAGTAGAGGCCCGTGGGCCAACGTGACGTACGTGTTCTCTGCTCGAGATCTGGTAGATCACAGACTGACTGTGCAGCGGAGATTTGTGTGCGGCGCATAGGTGAAGCAACACACGTCATACCCCGCTCCCCTCGCCTCTCATACGGCGGGGAATGCAAAAATAAATTTATAGGCGAATTATGCGAGAACTTTGTTCATGCGGCACAGGGGTAAACATTGCTTTTGCAGTCACTGTACTATCTAAAGGCACAAATGATTAGATTTTGGTAGTGATACAAAGAAATCATGGTTTCAAAGCCAATTTGAATTTTTGTCACCGTTGCCTTGCTTGGCAGAGATTTATGCTCTCAAAGGGCTCTAGTTTGAACGCGTTATGTTTGGTCGTGTTTTGGTACATCTAAAAAAAGCTAAAGAGGGCTCGAGGGCAAAAATATATCCCTAAGGGGGGCGTAGGAGCAAAAACTTTAAAAACCACTGATTTAGAAATTTACCAGTGACCCAGGCATTACATACCGTAGTATTTAGTGACTAAATCACAGGGGAAAACTACTTTGCTACTTTTTCACTTCTTTTGACACCAGAATATAAACCACCAGGGTATCACAGTGGGTCGGAAGAAGCTTGCTATTGAAGAAAAGACTCGGGCTCTCTCTCTAATTGAGCAGGAAGTGCCGGTGAACTGTGTAGCTGTCGAACTGAATGTCAGCCGAGTGTCGCTACTCGCATAATTCGCTGCCACGGTAGCTGCATGCTTCCGTTCTCAGCTCTAACACCATGTATCGCTCGCTGGTTCGATACTTCGCCAGACACTCGAGCTCTTTGCAGATCTTGGTGTGCTGACTCGGCAAGTTGTATGTGCATGCACAGGGCTGTGGCAGAACTGCCTTCCTCAGAGATGGTGGGGGGGTCTCGGGTCATTTGTTCCTTTCGTCATATTGGCGCCTTAGTTCTTGGTGACCCGAGGGCGACTGCGACTACACTTACTCATCCGGGGCCAGTGGGCCTATACCCGCAGCACAAACCAGTGCATGTGGGTTTCCCAGGTGAGGGTGTGGTCTAAGTTGACTTTACCTTTATACTGAAATTTGCTTTGAATTGCTCGAAAGTTACGAAGAAAATTGACCTAGATTCTCCCAACTGAGTTCGCTCCTCAGGCAATTTTTTCGCAGAGTCCGGTGAAGCATTTGTTGGTGAAATGCCACCCTCGGCCATTTTAGCTGCTCGTCTACATAGGGTTTCATACCCTAGCAGCTCTTTTACACTCTGTTTGTATTCTTATACTGCATGCACCTTGGTGAACACTGTTGATGGTGCTTTACGGGGTGTAGGAAAACAAAGTTTCGCTCACTGGCACATTTATAAAAAAACAATGATAGCAAGGCATGAGAAAATAGAAAGCTTATCAGCTAAAAATACTACAATAACAACTACTCGAGGATTTACATAGATCACAGTTCGGCTTGACGGGCCGAATTGGGTATCATTACCTTTACTTCGTTATAATCCATTTACAATGCGTAGCAGGGTTGTTACAAAACCGGGACATCGTAAGTATTTGTAACAATCTACGCAACAGTAACTTTAGGTAACACTAACATGCGAAGTTAAGCTCTAAATCGCTGAACCTGAGTTTGGTTTCCCGTAGGAACAACACTGATAGGTGAAGAAAATCGGACACCAGAGAGTAGGGGAACGTTCGATAGGGCGCCGAGGCGAGACTTGTCCGAAACTGAGCCAAAAGTTTTGGTTCTGGAACTTTGAATCGTGTTGCTAGCATTAGAAGCGATGCACTACATTGGGCCGGCTAAAAACTCCATTTTTCGGAGCACGACCGAGTTTCTGGAAGTTTCAAGAGTAAGCAATTAAAGGGTCAATGCTTGAAACTCAATCCAACAAGTCGAAGCCGGCGCACTTATTCAAAAGTTTCGGACTATAGTCTGCCCATTTTATCAAGGTAGTTCGGCCCCGGTCAAATTCCTCTATAGATTGGTCAATTCTATGGGCATTTCTGAGATTTTGTTCGGCCCATTTCTTAGCCCCGGCCACTACCTGTACATAGAGAAACCTCAGAAATACCCACAGAATTGGCACCGCTATAGAGGAATGTGACCACGACCGAACTGCCTCGTTAAAATGGTCAGACTATAGTTATGATTCGAGGGCCTAACTTCGGCGCTGAACTGGACGTGCCCTACGAGCATCAATATACACACACGTACATACTGTTGCTACAGAGGTTCACTCTCACCCGGGACAAAATTGTCAGGTGTCACCTAACAACGTGGCATGGAAATAACTATTACACACAAACTACGACATGCTCAGTAATTTGACAAAAATGTGAAAATGATAAGCAGAGTAATGGGTTTCATTGCAAGGAAATTTTGAATACAATTCCAAGGACATCAATCCCCTGTATAAAGCGCTATAGTGAACCCACATTTAAAGTTTGCTGTTCAATTCTGGTCGCCACACCTGTGCAAAGATATCGATAACATGGAAATAATCCAACGCAAGGCAGTGACATTGATGCCTCAGCTGCGGAACAAGCCATACGAGTATCGCGTACATGATGTGGGCGTGATCTCTCTCGCTCAAAGACGACTCAGGAGGCAACTAATTGAAACATTCAAGTATTTGAATGGCTATAACGACGCACCTACAACGGGACTTTTTGAGAGAGACGTTAATGATCGCCTGGGAAACAACGGTCAAAAATTCAAGCATAAAGCTCGAAGTGCAACCTCAAGCCAGCACTTCTTTTTGCATTTCATAGTGAACATCTGGAATAGACTCCACTCTGACGTTGTCAGTGCGGAGACAGTCAACGCGTTTAAAAATCGTCTTGACAAACATTGGGAGAGACACCTTCGACAGCTAAGAACATCTCCTACAAGAGTCACAACCTCTTAACAGCCAAAGCCTCTGACGCCACCTAAATCCATAATATTTTCTCTTCCGCCCCATCTAACTTGTAGTCTCTTAGATCCAAAATTCTGCAGCTATAAATCGTGGTTGCATGATCGTCTCTTTGGTTGAGGTTTTTCCCCTTTTTCTTCTTGTTTTTCCTCAGTCATCTAAATGATACTATCAGGATGGTAATAGCTCATATAAGGACCGGGTTGTAAGTCCTGGCGGCTGTATGGGAATAGGCCTGTTGGTCCGTCTACTGCCGCCTATCTTACCTAATCTATATATAATCTAATCTAAGAGTTGCACCAAGTAAATGGAATTCTACTGCATTTGTTGCTTACGTTAGACAAACGATGCGGACTCGCACAAACAAGACTATAACCCTGAAGCAAATTTGAAGCTGTAAGGACAAGCTTACCTCATTGACGATGCTTCAGACGAAGCTATTCCGTGTAATTTATATTACAAGCCTCACCTCCCAAGGGCTAGAGCAAAGGTTACTTGTTGCTTAATGGCCACTTTCCTTGCGTATCTGATCTGCAACGGTACCTAACTTGTTGTATTGACCGCAATTTCCCTGAATGCAGCAAGGAAAGATGCAGTGTGGTGCCTTTTCCGCGCGGTGGGGCGCGTCCGCGTTTGCTTCTTTTTCTGTCTCTGGCGGCCTTTGGGCAGGGTGTGTCTTGCTGTCTCGCGCACCCGGCAACGTCGGATCGGAGCGGCGCGGCGGCTTGTGCCCTGCTTGGTGGATTACTGGAGAGCATGAGGGGAGGGGCGCGAGCGTGTCCAGGGGCGCGTCCCGTGTGTGGGTCTGGCGTGGCCCACTGTATTTCACTCAAACCTTCCCCTTTTCGGTCCCTTAAGGACTATGGTCCGATTGTGTCGCGGCCCCACTTAGGTGGTAACGTGGACCAGGGCCTGCAGGATCAAACGCCATCACTGTTTCCTCCATGCGGTCAGAGAGGGCGGTGTTCCAACTCCGCCCTCTTGGAGCTAACTCAACAACAAGCTATACCGGTGAAGGTTAGTAAGTGGCCTACCTGATCTTAAGCGTTAGGTTAAGGTTAGGTTGTTTGCTGAGAATTGGTTCGGCTCAGCAAGTATAGTTGCCCAGCCTAACTTGTAGGCATATATTTACTGCGTAAATTGCTTTAATGCAGATTCAAATTTCGTTAATTTCTAACAAAATCTTGACCTGCACTGAAGCGATTTGCACAGTTTATAAGGCCTCTCGCCCAGGTAGTCCCCAGCTGTAACTTCTGCTACGGAATGACATTTCAGTTTGCCCTTACAGATAGTCACCAGAACATCGTCCATTTTACAGGGTAGGGTTGCAGTAAAGGCGAATCTAAGTCAAAAAATGAGTGGGGATTTAATATCTAGCTCGAGCTATGCCGCTCCACAACACCTCTACTCGCAAATTATGCCTATTGCCCATACTGATGTATATGTATGGCAGTATATGTATGGCAGTTGCTGAGTGAAGAAAGTTTTCCGACTTGCGGTATCCATACTTTCACTTAGTAATGTTATTTTCGTAAATATTTAGCGGTTTTGTACGAGGACAACACAGATTCAGCGCGCCTAATATACCCGCGGTCATGTTCTATTTAATGGAAGTACGTACAAATATCCTGGCAGCGGGCTGTACAGCAATACTGCTTGCCCTTCTCTCGACTCCTAAATTATTGTTAACTACAAGTCGCTCCTGCCGTAAACACAAACACGATATGCATCTATAGGACGATATTCCATAAAAGTCCATTAACATGAAAAAGCAGTAACTCAATCCAAATTTTTGCTTGTGTGTTTTTAAACAGGACAGGCCTGTTATTATTCTTAGTACATATTATTTTTGGAAAGTGCAATGCAGGTAAATATTTCAATCACTTTCTAAATAGCAAAAAACATTCACACAGTGCCGCTCACAAGCGCTCCCATGTGGCTGTGCGAACTCAAACCGTAGGCAAAATTACAGTGCGGCCAAATTTTCCCCAATCTTCTAATGAAGAAGATAAGCGCAAAAGTCACACAGAAATGAACTACATTATGGAAATTTTTTCTTTTCAAGTATGATTTAATACTACCTTCTAAAAACTAAGCTACTTTCTACAGATGGGAAGGCACACAATAATGAACAACAGTGTTGAAAAACATCTCACCTATGCTCAAAAATATTCTTCTAGCAAAACTAGATCTCTTTCTACGCGTACAAGTTCGCTGCTACATAGTGGATATATTCCTAAACTATGCTCTCAATCCTTGCTCCAGAACAAAGATCATTCCTACTCACACACAAAGGCACTTAACAAGTTCACTACGTGCTAGCTGAAAGAGTCCAAGTACGGCGAGGCATATTGTCTACCTGAGAGTATGTGTTAGGTTAGCTATGAAATAGGTTAAGATAGGGTCGGTTCAGCTAGAATAGCTGCCTAATCTACTGGCATACATATTACCAGGAAGATTTCTGCATAGAGTAGCAGTAGTATTCTCCTAGAGGTTTACCACCACACGCACACAAAGTGTGATCCAAGCAGTGAGACTCTCGATGCGGCCGCCATGGAGCAACACCACGGACAACCAAGTGTTCAATGACCGGATTCGGACACCTGCCCCGAGTGCCACCGCGCCCCCCACACCGTCAACCATCTGTTTGAGTGTCCCGCCCTCCTTCCCTTTATCTGTGACTGACTTCTTGTGCTCCCTGCCTTCCTTTTCTTACCTTCCACCACACGCCCGACCCCTTCCGGAGCCACCCCCTACGTAACTACAACAACAAGTGTTCAATGACCCATTATTTGTCATAAGTCAGCCACATGCGCTATTACGGGCAGGGAAACAAAAGTAGCTACAATTGAAAAAGATACTCGAGTGGACGGCCTCTTTCGTGGCTTCCCACACAAGTGAGAGTAGAGGAGCCCCGCGGACAAGGTCGGCTATCTCACAGCCCACCTCGCCGAACAGAAGGGAAATATAGAGAACCTACCTAACTTTACAAAACTAACGGCGTCAACATGAACTGCGGCCAGTTGCAACATCTCGTGCGGAAAAGGTACCTACTCATCTTTGCCCTGGGTTCGTAATTGCTTCCTACACATTCCAGTCCAGTTTCAGGTGAGTTACATACTAGACCGGCACCGATAAGTACTTAAACTATGCTCTATATATATGGAATCAGAAAAAAATACCAGACCAATTTCTATACACAATGCACAATACGCACAATATCATATGGAATACCAGAAGACAACTTCATATGCCGAAAAAAATGGCAACAGTACGAGCAAGGTGTCGTTGCAAGATCTATAGTTGAAAATAAACATCCATTACAAAATCCTCAGCTTGAATAACCTCTCGTATTTTCTTTCAGGTAACCCACTTACATTAACGGTGATCTAACGACAGGAAAAAACAATGGCCATGCAGTAGCTACGAAAGCTAAAGGAAGAACAGAATGAAGACTGTTAGTGAAAGAATGAAAATGGAAGCTGCCCAAGTGGACATGGATAGCACGTTGATTAAACGTGAGGTAACTAACCAAAATTTCCATCCACTGCGTACACTAGCCTCCATGACATGGTTTGGACGAGCCTAGCGTTAATATCTAACTGTACTCCATTTTTCATGTTACTTATACACCAATACTAAAAATCTAGAATTTTCTTCTGAATAAGTAATCTTCAGTGGTAACTATGTTAAAAGTAACATTTTTACTTACAAAAAAAATGCTACTCTATAATAAATAAGAGGTTATCATAATAGTAACAAATTTCAGTTACAAGTCTGCATTATCAAAGCAGAAAAAAAGTAGAAGTTGTCAAAAAGGCTTCAGTCATCATGAACCAGTCAGGGGTCCGTTCGTAAACCGAAAGGGGGTACGTGGGATCACATACCCCTCTCTTAACGAACCACTACGATGAGATATGTATTTCTTCTCTACAGTATGACACAACTGATCTTAGCACATACACCACTGTACGCTTACAGTATGTTCTGCTTTAACGTGCGGATATTATAATACTATGTAATTCATGGTAATCAAACTTACGGACTAGGAGTGAGTAAAGCTACTACAAATGAAATTATAGTTTCATAGCAGCAATGTGTTCCAAAATATTGTACTTGCTTCGTTACCAAGGCACTACATTGAAAAATGAAATCCATAGCAAACGAACGACAAAAGGATATGTAATTCCTCTGTGTGATGTAATAATCTTTCGTCATGCTCCGTCAGATGCTACGCCAAATATAGCGGATTTATCTATAGACACAATTTTTATTCTGTTTATTAAATTAAGAAGTAGCAGAAGCTTTTTCCGAGCGCTTCAGTGGCACACTGCCTATATCGCGCCGAACTATTCCTGTGTTTAACCACAGGCTCGTGCGCCCACTAGGGCCGCAAAATTTAACAGTTACTAAAAACAGAGCCGAAAAGACGGCCATCCAGAGAGAGTGGTCAGTGCGCTACTGACAGGAAAAAGGCGCAAGTTGAGCATCTCCAACCCCCGGGCGGGGCTGAACGCTGTCGCTCAGTTACACCGCACAGGGGAAGGAGAAAAATACAAGAAAGTAGAAGTCTAGCGGGAATAGGTCAGCCACCTCGATCGGCAGCCCACCTCCCGAAACAGAAGGGGAAGTATTGAGAGCCTACCTTACTTTACAAAACTAACCTCGTCAGCAGGAACTGCGGCCAGATGCTACATCCCCTGCGGAGAAGGCACACGGGACCCTTGGGTGCGTGATGCCCAAACCTATTGTGGCAGGGAAAGGGCCCGCCACAATATGCCCCTGATGGCTTTATTAAATTAACGTATTTTGTCTATTGATATACTGTTCGGAACAATTTATAAAAAAAAAATGCTGGCATTAACACGGTAGCAACGTAACTTCGCCCCTATGGCTTACAAATATAGTACCCATTATTTCATTGTACAATATGAATGTCGAAGCATAGAATAAATATAAACAGATCTTAATATAGGCAATACAACGGTCGAGGTACCTTACAATTTAGGATAAAAATATGGCAGACGATAGATTTGATTTTGGGGGGATTTAAAACTCTAAGTCCCTCTGTTCCAGGTCCATGAACACATTTTTTCCTATAGCGTGTCAAACTAGATCCGACCTATTTTTACTTGATTAATTGCAATTTAATGAGGTTAAACAATAGCATTCAACGCATCTTATGAAGTTAAACCAAATTTAAAATAGAAAACACTCTCTGCTACCAAACCACGATGACACGGGATGTTTTGCGAAGTCGAGGTTTTTAAATTGAACGTCATCTTGGAAAGAGGACGTTAGAGGCTAAGTTGACCACCACACTGCAAACAGGACGTTACGGGATTAAGTTGAACACCAACTTGGAACAGGACGTTATAGGTTAACTTGAACACCACCTCGGAAACAGGACGTTATGGGATTATTATTATATTGAGTAGTTTAAGCCTCCGTCTCCACAACAACAGCGATCTAACAGAGGAGGGAGCAAGGGACATAAAGTATGTCGATAGAAATATGGGGAACCCATGCACGAAGGTGTTCCCACACAAGATCAACGCGTATAGGAACAGCAAGTCAGGAAAGAAGAGGAAGATCAGAATAGAGCATGAGCAAGTAGAAGTATGAAAATGGAAGGAAGCAAAGTGGGCACGAAAGACAAACGTCCCGAAGGCGTTGATAATGGCTAAGGTAAACCGTTATGGGATTAAGTTGAACACCAACTTTGAACAGGACGTCGCGGAGTCAAATTGAACGCCTTACGATCATAGAAGTTTTCTTCTTCCTAATTCGGTGATGTTGGTCGCGTGACTCCAACAGAAGAGAACATATACGGACGGTACTGTTATAAAATAATTGCCAAGAATAGATAAAGCGTGGTATTTCAAGGTTCTATCTTAAATCATCATTATTATTATTATCATTATTATTATTATTATTATTATTATATTAGTATTTTCCCGCTATTTCTGAAACTTAGACAATCAATAGCGATCTAAGATGATTTACTCGGCTAACAGCCGGCACCACAACGTTGTGCTCAGGTGGCAAGAGATGAAGGACGAAAAGAGAAGAAGACAAGAAAGAAGCGCCCGAGCGGACGGCCCCTTCTGTGGCCTTCCGCACGGGCGAGGTAAGAGCCCCGCATAAAAAGTCTGTCACCTCGATCGGCGGCCCACCTCGCGGGACAGAAAGGAAATATAGAGAACCTACCTAACTCAACAAAGCTAACCTTCTCAGCAGGAACTGCGGCCAGATGCTACATCCCCTGCGGAGAAGGCACTCGGGACCCTTGAGTGCGTGATGCCCAAACATATTGTGGCAGGGAAAGGACCCGCCACAATATGCCCCTAAGGGCATCATTATTATTATTTCATTATCATGATAGATGTTAGTTGAAGGATAATTAGTCACTACAATCGGTGCTTCAAAACAGTAAAGGAGACATGAGGCACGACAGGAAAGAAAGAAAGACAGAAGAGCCCATGCACGAAGGAGTACCACGCACGTGAGCAACTAGCCGGGAAAGAAAAGGAAGAACGGAAAAATCATCATCAGTATAAGCAGGAAACATGAAGTGAGCACGCTGCAGGGTTGGTGATTTTTTTTTTTATTAAAAAAAATAAATAAAAAATTATTTCTTCATTTATTTTATTTTTTGATTTATTTGATTTTTTCATAATTTCTTACTGTGAAATGGTAGAGAAATTCTTCATAGTTCTTCTAGAGTGAGCTAAAGACAATACTTAGTCATAAAACAAGTGCTTTCCTGCTTTCCTTGTGCTTAAAATTTTCAATACACAGTGAAAAAAGTTCAAAAAACACAAACTGAGGCAGTTGAAGAAAAAAAATCAAGTAGGGTTCAACAAAACTAGTGTAGTATATGGTGGAGTAGTAATTAGCTATCAGCCATGCAATTCCTGAGAAAATAATGGTAAAATAGCATTAGGCTTGGAGATGATAGGTGGGTAACTGGGCAAAGTATGCATGCAGGTAGGTGAATGATTTTTTCAGTTGTCTAACCAAATTTTTCCAGGAGTGGTGACTGGTGAACATGTTCAAGTTGCTTGGGTGAAAATGCAAAGGAAAAGTAAATCAAATTTAACAAGAGATTCATAGCATTTCACTGCACAGCTGTGAAGACAACCCTGAGAGGTACTGACTAATGACACTTGAATATTTCTGCAGCAGCAGTAGTATTAAATTACTTAAATACCATAAAAATTCGAGCATGCACTTTTTCTTGTTTCAATTATGTAGCTAGCGATGTAGACGTAGGTATAGGTTGATGAATTCTATTAAAGGGAACCTTAGGTAAGTTGAGAAAAAATGGTGTCGTGTTCCATAAATGCTTATAGCAGTTAATCAATTGATAGTGTAAAAATATTCCACTTCATGAAAAAATAAAAAAATCAAATATAGACAAAAAATTAAATAAATCAATTGCCAACCCTGGCTCACTGACCACAAAAAAATGTCCCAAAGGCCTAACTAACATTAAGATAACCTATATGGTCTATTTCTTACTGCACTGTAGTCTATCTAACTATGACACACAACCTTTGACAGGAATGTGCTGTGTAACTTAAATCATTATCGCTATACAATGAGTGAAACTTCACCTTACACGAGCTTAAGTTTAACAATAATTTAAACGAAGACGCAAGCTGCGTAAGTACAAGAAGGGCGCGTTCGATTGAGCATCAAAGTTAAGCTTCGAGACTCGACTTGTTTGAAACTTGAGGCAGGTGCGCTAGCTGCGACTTGCTGAATTGTGTTTCAGGCACTGATCCCCAATCGGTTACCCTTGCGACTTCCAGACAAACTCAATCTTGCACAAAGGGACGAAGTCAAAGCACCTGTCTGAAGTTTTAGACAAGACAAGCCTCGATGGCTTAACTTTGGTGCCCAATCTAACACGCTCGAAGACGCGAGTACAAAATACTTTCAGCACAACCACAGGCTTTGTCCTATAAGGACCGTAGAAAAAGTTCCTTTCTCGTAAAACTAAGAAAAATCGTGAAAACCTCCGCAACCAGTCGTACGATAATATGCAATCTCTAGTGGGGAGTTGACAATTTTTATAAAAAGGACCGCGAGGTATCTGAGGGTAATGATGAAACGTTGAAAAAGTTTCCTAAGGCGCAATAATCTTCTAATATCTAATGATTCTAGTGTCGCAAAACGTTTACAAAAGTGGGATTACTAAATTGAATCAGCTGGTATATTTGCTGGAATTAGAAAAAAAATTAATGAACCATCTACCAATGAAGTTTATTGGAGCATAGAATTACGATCTCAAACTGGAACGTAAGCCTGTACAGAAAGAAGGAGCTAAACTTAATTATACACATCGCTAAGGCACCAAGTTTTTTTTCTATCTTACGAGTAGTATTATTAATATCAAAATTACATGCATATCTCAACCCATTAACGCATAAAGTAATCCTTAATTCCTTGCAAAATAAAAGCTTAGAATATTAATATCGCTCAGAAAAATGGACAGTCGGTAGTAACCTTTCACTGGACGCCTAAAAAAATGTTCTCCTAGGAACAGCGTTATGAAAGTAAACAAATATAGTCACTGAACCAATTACGAGCCACTGGGTTTGGGCCTCATAAAACCCAAGTGGTTTGAAAGGCTGACATAGCGACCTCAGCAGTCAGTTGCGGGAGAGAACCCAACCGCACGGGGGTGGCCTGGGTAAGTCTGCAGGGTGCCGGTATCGCCCTAACACCATTCTTGGCCGCCGCAGAAGTTTTACTAGCGCTTCAGTGGCACACTGCCTATATCGCGCCGAACTATTCCGGTGTTTAACCACAGGCTCGTGCGCCACTATGGCGCGTTTTAAATTGTCAATGATTTTTGTCTCGGTTTACTGCCGGAAGGTCTCAGAGTGGTCAGTGCGCTACTGCCAGGAAAAAGGCGCAAGTTGCGCATCTCCAACCACCGGGCGCGGCTGAACGCTTTCGCTCATCTACGCCGTAGAGGGGAAGGAAACGAAATACAAGAAGGTAGAAGTCTAGCGGAAATAGGTCAGCCACCTCGATCGGCAGCCCACCTCCCGAAACAGAAAGGGAAGTATTGAGAGCCTACCTAACTTTACAAAACTAATATCGTCAGCAGGAACTGCGGCAAGTTGCTACATCCCCTGCGGAGAAGGGACTAGGGACCCTTGGGTGCGTGATGCCCAAACATATTGTGGCAGAGAAGACGTGATCCAAGCAGTGAGACTCAGTTAATTATGTCGCATCAGTATATGAATGTTCATCTCGGCATTATTGCCGGAAAGTCTCAGTTGGCTCAGTGCGCTACTACAAGCGGGAAAAATGTCTAAAGCATCTAAGACACAAAAAAACGAAAAGAAAAGAGAGGAGAAAGAAAACACTTGTGCGAAGGTTCAACCGCCTCCAAAAACCTGGCTCAAAAGCGCGATTTTATCAATTTGATTTGCTAACGTAGGGGACCATTCTGCTTGTGAGTTGCCCTGCGACTGACCGTGAGAAACTGTCTGATGGTAAGGCACTTTTGTTTTGAAAATAAAATAATTTCATTCCCATAAAAATATTTACATACTTCCATCACCCATAGTGGTGGTGCTATTAGTAGTACAATATCACTAGTTTTTACATCAATTACGCAATGATCGACCGGTTTCAGCCTAAAACGTTAATATCTATCCTTAGTTTGTTGGTGGTATTCAGGAAACATGAGCTGTCATCAGACCATGGAATGATATTTTAACTTTTGCCGAAAACCTGTGGTAATAACGCCACAAGTAAAAAAAAAAGTATATTAAAAGAACGAACGCTACAAGCTAGCTAGAAATATCCAGTGTGCACCCAGCAAAAATACCAATGTACAATATATTATGGAAACAACCGCTTCATCGTGCACAGTGGGCAATGCAGTAAAACAAAGTGCGCTTAATTACATACATGGACGTGGCACTACACTCATCACAACGATCGTTAAATATATAAAACTACAACTGAGTAAGGAAAATACAGTTTATCGATCAAATGGACCATACGGTCCCGCTTCAAATAATGCACGTCTTCCTACTAAATCTGGTACGCTGACGAGCTCGGAGGGTTCGCCTTATGATATAAGGGTTGGCGCGAGACGAGCGTACGCTTACATGATCAAAACAAAGCCATGCGTGAGGCACCAATCCACAACAACCAATCGTGCTTCGGCAAGAGTCCTGATCTTTCACGTGACCAAAACAAAGCCATGCGTGACGTTACAGCCAATCACGTTTCGGCAGGATCTCCACGACGACAGTGTCGCCTTCTGTGATGAGCGGCAATGACGTCACGTGTGGCTGTGCTTCGGTCAAACAAGAGCACGCTCGTCTCACTCCACTCACTCTGACAGCAGGCCGGGCCCAAGGTTGGCGCCTGCCGTAGCAATAGCATTGCATGGAGCGTCAAGAGGCACGCCAACACTCAGCGATGCAGGAGCGAGAAACTCCATTTAATTGTAGGCAGTAAATGCGTATCTACCCGTGACTACGGACCTTCGCTGAAAAATATTCTACTTTTCCTAACTGCAACACATAGACCGAGCATGTACTGGCACAACTGCGATAGTTCACCGAAGGGGGGGGGGCGCTTGGAGCCTGGGTCCCTGCCCCGCTCTGGGAATGGGCCTGCCTGTTGGTCCGTCCACTGTCAGCTAAGCCACTTTTTGTTCTTACTCCGCACTCTTGCGATCTTAGTAAAAGTCTTCCTACCCGCAGAGTGTACAGGGATAAGAGGCGAGGACGACTGAAGTAACATGCAAGACTTCTGCCAGCGGGACAGTTCCTCTGCGACGAGCCAGTCTCATTAGCTTCACCTGCTTCGCAAGTTTAGGCATAAGCGTTGGTTTCGCTACTACAGATTGAATTTGATGCGTTCATCCTAAACCAATTACCCTTGGAACGGCAGGAATGAGTTTGTTGCCGTACATAGATAGTAATTGAGTTTTATTAATGCCTGAAAACTCGCCCTCAAGCTGCGAAACCAACGCTCATGGCAGAACATCCGGACAACCTATGTGCTGACGCCACACAACAGAGTCGCATGCACAACCTGGTGCGAGGATGTACAGCTCGCAGGTCGTCGATGCTACCGACGACTTCTAACATGAGTCATGAGGCTGTGCATCCGCTCATCAGGTTGTGTGTGGGATTGCCTCGTGTAACCTCGGTAATAGTGCAGCATTATTTGAACCGTCGAAAAGAGTAGGTTAGGTAACAAAAATGTAATGGCAGGCCAGCTAGTTATTTTTAGAGCTTACACCTGCGTACCAACGGCGCCGGCGCTCCAACAAGAGGCAGGAACAAGGGACATGTAGCACGTCAGGTACGACAAGAAACCCATGCACGAAGCATCACCACACATGGGTACATAAAGTCGTGGAAGAAAGACCCATTAGAAGCTGCATGAAAACAGAAGGAAGTGAAATGGGCACAAAAGAAAGACGCATTGCAACCAAGCTAAAGGTGCAGTAACCCATGCGACGGCCCTAACGACGTAACTCCCCATAAGATAGAATAGGCGAACCAGCAGCTAAGCCTAACACTATGGCTCTTAACTACACTCGGTAATACAAGCGATACAGACAGATAATACTAAAATTTAATACCGCTAAAACTTTTCGTTCTTACTGAAAGCTGTTCTTATAGTATCTTATTTCTAAAACTTTTTCCCATCGATTATTCAGTATTCAGTTTCACGCTAAAATAATTACATGCATTGCATCAGTAATCGCAATTATGCAGGTGTCATTTTATCTTAAATAAAATTTACGTTCCAGTTACTACTGCAGCTATATACTGCCAACTGCTAAGGAAAACCAAGCTTGTGGCAACTAAAATAAAATAAGGTGTTGGAAAAATAGAATTTCGGCACTAATTTCGGCTACAAACTTTATGCTCATAAATTCTGAAATATCGGAATCTGCAATGCACAGAATTTCAGCAATTTTTCAACAGCAATCACGGGCCACAGTTTCTTGAAATCTCATTTTGACAAATTTTCGGGACTTTTCTCAGCTACACACTAAATTAATTTATACAAATATATATATCCTGAACGTTTGAGATACGCAATCTCAGCAGTTCTTCAACTGCAAACAACTTCTACGGAAAACAGAACGTGTCCGATGCAAAAACTATCGCGCTTTATTTAGCTACTTTTGCATGCACAACGTACCATGTACGGTACGCACCGAACCGTGTTCATACTACTGGATATTATCATTATTATTATCTTCATGGTTTTCCCGCCGTCCTAACTACTGGGAATGCAGCATAAAATTACGCGTGGAACTATAACCAACTTAAATAGAATCTCTATGAATAATACCTCCTATTTACAGAAGCAGGTTACACGGTGCACTCCTTTTTCGTGCCGAATAAGATTTTGTACTCGGGTAAAATATGCCTTCTTATAATACCCGTCTGTTTGCCCACCACAGAGTCTCGCGCAGCGTCCTTCTTTGGCTTCTTGATTCCCGGCCGATGAACTAGGAACGCGTTGTCCAAAATGTGGAATTCGTAGCTTCTGATGCACAGGATATACATCTGCGGTACGAAAAAAAATACCGTGAGGCCCCTATACACAAAATTCACTTTCAAGGATTATTTACGATTATGACGTGTAAAACTGCACCGAATGTCTTTCATTTGCTCAATTATGAATGTGATGTTTAGGAGATGTGTAAATGCAGTAACGAGACAGGTAGCAGCGCGTTAAGTCTGGCAACATTGGTGGTTTTCTTTTGGATGGGATGCAGGCAAACATCAGTAGCAGCCATCGTCAGTGCAAGGTTGTGGAGTTGGTAGCATGACTAGAGTGAACCGGTCAACAGTTTTTCTACTACGTTTTGTATCTGAGGTACAATGCGAGCAAAAGTCCGTTCTCAGATTTTTTCGGACTAGGCCGAAGTACAACACGAATCTTTATATAAACTTAAACAGGCTATAAAAAGTTAAAGACATCGTTTTATCAAGGGCCAAACTCTTTACGCGGCCATGTTGCCAGAAGGCCGACCGAGACTGGACTAAAGGTCAACTTCCACTGCAGCAGCTGACGGAGATGCTGAAAAAGGGGTTCTGGTGTGTTGCGATCGATGATGGAATAAGAATAATAAAGGATGAGTTGAATTCGATTCACACATGGAACCGTTATCAGAATTTGAATTTATTGGCAAACTTCGAACTAAAGTCTTTCGTGTGACACCGAACTTAAGTTACGCTTGAGAGTTATATTAGACTGTGAGTCTTGCAACACAATAATTTCAACTGAGTTGTTGGCAAGTAGAAATATTCCTGCCTCTGCCGCCTTATTCACCAGACGTGAGTCTTTGAGACTTTTTTCTTTTCTAAAGATTGAAGATTCACCACAAGGTACCATTATGGCAAATGGGAGAATACTGAAAGCGCCGTGACTGAGCAGCTGACGCCAATTCCAATATGTGGGTTACGGCGCAGTCAAGGTACGTGGAAACCCCGTCCCTGCGGTGTCATGCGTCAGAGGGAAACTGCTGTGAAGGGGATAACGTGGAATGCAGTATAAAATAAACAAAAAGGAGTTTAAACCTTCACTGCATTACTTTAATTTGACACTTCTTCTGCTCAGACAGCATATCATGTCCTTGCTGCTTACCAAATTAAATTGATAACAATCTCCTCAGGCAGAAGGGCATAACAGGAGATATTTTGGGGGAGGTTTAAAAATTTGAGAAAAAACAAAGAAGTAAAAAATAACTGGTGGTGCACTGAAAAAGCACCTCAGTAACGCATAAATAACGAAGTTAATAACATAAGCTTCCAGTTAATAAAATGCAATTTTCTATCCAGTAGAACTAATGTAGGCAGGCGAACAGGAAAATAAATTTGGTCGCATCAATAACGAATAAGAATACAAATTCCGAGAATCGTGACTAGCTTCTAATTGAAATCGACGTTTAATATTTCATCTTCCTACTGGGTGGAAGCTGCAAGCTGCTCAACAGCCATCGCCAATATTTAAAGACCTGCAGCGGATATTTTTCTTCTGCAGAAATTTAGTAAAGCAGGACAAGAGAGACATACCGGTACGCACATCAACACACTGTAATAATCTTGTGATTTTATCGCTTATTCTTACCAGCATCTACCTATTTAAATAGTGTGTGCGTCCCTTTGTTGCTCTGAAACAGCAGGAAGAAACCAACCATTCACAAGTATCCTCGTTATAAAAGGTATTGATGAACAGCAACATCAACTTTTGACGCTCATTATCAGTACTCTGCAAAGTCTCCGGCTCTTGGAGAATACAATTTTTGTTTTCGAAATATATTTCTCTTCTCAGAAGCTACAGTGATGCGTCATGGTTATCTAGGCACACAAACAACGAATATTCGTATTGGTGTCTTCGTATGCCGATAACATTCTGCTCGGGGTTGTATTCGCTCGTTTGTACGTTACGCTCTCAGTATTGGAGACGGGATAGGGCGTATCCAGGGAGTACAAAAACAACTTTATTAAAAATAACGTTATTTTTAATAAAGATTGCGTATCCATGATAGCTCGAGAACAAGTCGGTTTTAAGGTTCTCCCCACAGGTCGCAAATTCGTTGTCTGACCAAAGAGCTTTGAATATACAAGAAAAGAAACTCTACGGCAATTTCTCGGACGATCGCTTGTTTAGCAGAATGGCCGCAAGTGGCGCAGGTGTCACTTTGCAGTTCAAATTTATACAAATGTAACAATGTAACTCAGAAAAGAAGCTCGCATGGTTTTTACACGTTAAGCGATACCATTGACTTCAAAAATAAGTTGAAACAAGATAAAACATCGAATTTTTGAGATATGATTTTTTAAAGTTTTTTCTGAATTTGAAGAAAGCAATGAACCTTCGATTGATGTCTTTGCTCCTCCGGTGACTTAATATTAATACGATGATACAAGTAACCTGCGATTTACATCATTAACTTATGGGTCACACTCACAGCTGCCAGACACGAGTAGTTTTTGAAATATCGATTTATTAAGTTGAGAATTATATCAGTACTCTATGGCGCAATTAGTTAGGAATTATCAGTACGTTAGCGCAATTAGTCCGCAATCGCGTGATGAAATAATTTCGTATTATATGAAGGATTCTCCTAATAAAGTTTGCATAGAAAACATTTAATCGTCACAGAAACGAACTCTTCTCATTTTGGCAATTTAATATTAAAGCAAAAGTCTGCACATAAAATAAAAAATCGTAAAATTGCTCGGTCAAAAGAAAAAAAATATCAGCCGTTACGCCGCTCTACCGCGCAGTGTTCACTATCTAACAGTGTCGTGTCCGACGCGTCGTCATCAAGCCTTGGAAAAAATAACGGTAGCAGTTTCCTACAATCGACCTTTATTGGGTAACGATATCTTTGATCATTATGAACCACAATTCAATATATTTCATATCCAAAGATGCATTATTCTTTAAGAATAGGAGCGTACGACTGGTTCTGATAACGAAATCGCGGCCTAGGTAATCTTTCTACACGCGAAAAAAACGGCGCGCATTAATGAGTACCAACACTGGTGTTTATACAAAATCACCACCAGAGGGCAACGGAAATTGGACAAGAAATTGGGACAAAAAATTTGCACGTACTGTCCGCTCTTATTTTATTCTAAAGTCTTTGGTCTGGCTTTGTATAGAGTAGTCCGAACCAGGTGGAATTTTCCAGACAGAAAGCTTCATTCTTCCTTGATGCCTGCCTGGGTCCACATCGTACATAGCTACGTACTAAATAAATATTGTAGTTTGGAAGCAGCTTTTCAGCTATGCAAGTTTTATTGAAGGCGACAGAGAACTCACTGTTAATAATACATTTATTAACCCTTTCTAAGTCTCGAAAACATTTGACACAACCATCATTGCCGATGCTGTGCAGTAGCTCTCCAGTGTTGACCTCAACGTTTCGACTACCTCTGTAGTCATCTTC
>LQNS02015105.1:26275016-26285624 GCA_001587735.2 Parhyale hawaiensis
GCTGCGTTATTGTGCTACAATTTTTGTTTGTTACTGCATTAATAGGGGAAATGGTGCCGAATTGTAGCGACGTAGCAAAGCCTGGTTAAAATTGGCCATTCTAAGAATATGTATAGACTAATATAGTAATCACATGACGTATCTAATAATGCTGGCCAACATATTAAGACGCCATCGTACGTCACGTCGAACCTGAGTTAGGTTAAGGCTAAATAAACTTGACTTGTCTGGAACTTTAGGCTCGTTCGTCGGCTTCCCTCATTGGATCGAGTGTCAGGCGTTGACCCTACGCCGTGGCACCTCGCTGCAAGGGATGTTTCTCCCGAAGGAACACGATAGGAAAACGAACCCTTTTAGCGGAACGACACAGCCCGAGTAGGTTAGGATAAACATGAACTGATTACCCTTGACATTACGTAAACCTGAAACGTACTCCGTAAAATAGAGTTTTCGCCGTTTCAAGCGCGATCGGGTTGCTTCTAGTACCTGCGGTACGACTCAAAGTGGCGAGTCAAATCAAGTCTAAAAGCCTTGATAACATACGATGCAGAAAAAAACTTTGCATCCCAGCTAAGTCACTGTATAAAACAATCTGTAATTTTTAAGATATGTTGGCTAGGGGAATGTAAAAAAGATACTTTCGATAAGAATCATGGCAAGATATTGATTCGAATATGAACAGATAAAAGAAGGGACGTTTTCACTCGAAGTGAACCACTTTGTCCGCCCCCCTTATACTTGTATGTTCGGTGCCGATATCGTATGTTGTCTACCTTTAAGATTCAGGCACGATAAGCGTGCCCATAAGTTAGGTTAGGGACCCAATCTAGCTAAATCGAAGCTATCTTGACATATTTACCTACCTAACCAGTACTAACCTAACAATACTTTGAAGTCAGCGATATGCTACACCACGATTCCATATTCTACACACGTACGTTCCAGATCACCACGGAAGTACTGCTCTCACTGGTGACTGGATTTCGTAGCAAGCCGACACTGTTCTGATGTGCATTCCAAGGGGCAATGGGCTCACTTAACGTACGGCTACTTCAGTTATTATTGTTATTAGTACCATTATATACGGGCAACATTCACAGTAGTAAAGTTAGAGGAAAAGTTCCCTTGACCGTACGCGTACAGCCCCAAATGCACTGGTTCCTGCTGCAGACAAATTACCTCCAAAGCCGTGAAGAGTGTACGGCTGCAGTCGACTGGAGACTTTTCAAGCTAAGACATCATAGACGGAAAGCTCATACGATAACAGCGTCCCAACTGTAAGGTCAGTACCCGCAATAGACCACGAATGATAGAAAAGCTCACGCACCAGGGCCGAGCACTGAGGTCACTGGCACACCAAAAGCAGTTCAGCGTGAAGATAGCAGGCAGGCAGACAGGCTTGCAGTTTTGAGACGCACGGAATGCATTGGAGCGCCCACACCGAACAGCAGCAGTTGTGCATGCCGCTGCCACCGTTCGATGTGGGCGCTACAATACATTCTGCGCTTCTCAAAAATTGCCAGCCTGCTTGCCAGCTTCTCGTTGAACTGCTTTTGGTGTGCCAGCACCCTATGACTCCGGCTCATAAAGGGCCGGAGCGTAAGTACCGGATGCTTTATAGGAAAAGCCGTGTTTGTCCGTCTATTGCCAACTATCTATAATCTCCCTGGCAGGAAAGGCCGTGTTTGTCCGTCTATTGCCAACTATCTATAATCTCCCTGGCTTGGGAACAGAACATCAGGCTTTGTGACAACCAGCAGCATCTCATCACCTAGTTACTAAGAGTGACAGTCGGTATTCTGCTATATGCAAGACACAGTGTATCGACTCAAACAGAGTTTTTGGCTGCTCCAGAAGCTGTTTGGTGATTTCTACTCCTGAGGCGGCCAAGAATTACGTTGATTTGTCATTGTCTCGTGTCACGTAGTCGAAACCTTTTGATATTGCACACTAAAATTTGGTCATTTGGGCCTTTCGACATTAGTAACAGTTTCTGTCATTTTCTTGAATACCGTCCATAACTTTTGAGTTATGTTCTGTCAAACATTAGTCAAACGTACAAACGGACGAACCGCTCATCATTAAAATTGGTCATTAGGGTCTTAGAACATTTTTAATAATTTTCGAAGATTTCATAAAGATTCGTTCAAAACTGTTTGGGTTATAGTGCTGGCAAACATAAAATCAAAAACAGAGACAAGCCAACGGACAATAGAATCATCACAAAAATTTGGTCATTTGCTCTTCATTACATTCCTGACTACTTATGCAAATTTCAAGAATTTCAATAACTTTTTGAGTTATATTACCCAGGAAAAATTGGTAGAAAAACAAACAAACGGTTGAAGAGATCTTCACGAAAAGTTAATCCTCTATTTCTCCAAACATGCATAGCAATCACTGTACATTTCGTACATTCTGTCCATAACTTTTTATGTTGATGAGAGACAAACAGACTAACAGACAAACACGACAAAACCCTAACTTCTTTGGCAGAGGTAATTAAGATAAAAAATTATGGCAGTTTCAGCTAAAACTTATAAAATTTGTTTCTTAACAATAAAAGAAAATTATGAGCATAATTTCATTCAATACGGTTTTTTCTGCCAACTGCCCCAAACTTATTTTAGCTTTGATTACAGCAACTTTTTTTTAATAGCACCAGATCAAGCCGATGAAGCCTACACGCACGATACATCTTTTGCAGCAAAATTTGTATCGTGAGCAAAAACCTCAAATTGGCTACCTCATCACAAATTCATTGCCGCCAATTTAGATTGATTGTGGGTTACACAAGTAAATATAATTATATAACTAAATAAATAAATATGGAAAGAAGTGAAGGTTTTTATTGCACCGTTTTGATAAAATATTCATGAAAAAATGCACGAATGACAATGCGTAGAACTAGAGAAGCGCTCCGAAAGGACAGACGGCCGTGAAACAAAGACACACTAACGAAAAATTCGTATTGGTGCTGAACGCATGATTTCTTGTTTACTCATCACCAAACCTAGTGAACTGTTCCTCGTCCTCGTTGATACTCCTGATAGTTCCTGTACATTTTATAAAGATCCGTTAATAACTTTTCGAGTTATGCTCTGGCAAAAAGAAAGGCAAGCAGAGAGACAAAAAGTGAAATGGACTAACAGATAATCACAAAAAATTTGTCATTTGCTTTTCGTAACATTCCCAACAGTTCCTACAAGTTCCAATAGCATTCGTCCTTAATTTTGAGTTACATTTCTGCCTTAAATGGACAAACCGGCATACAGATCAGCAGAGCATCATCAAAATGTGGTCACTTGTGCTCTTTTTTCTTTTATTCCCGACAGTTCCAGCAAATTTTGTGCAGATCCATCCATACCTCCATCAGTTAAGTGGCCAAGAAAAAACTGATAAATAAGCAAACGGCTGGACAGATTACAACCAAAATTAATCTTCTGTTCGTCCTAACATGCTGCAGGTAAAAAGCCAAGTAAATTTCAAGAAAATCCCCTTAGAACTTTTCGAGTTCATAAGTTTATCTTGAAACTGGTACGATATCGTACAAGCCGGTATTCTCGACCGTTTGTTCCATCTTGTGTACCGTAGATAATCTGTATAATCTCGATGGCTCTGCCTTTGTTGGTGCTGATTAGCAGCTTTAAATACTTTGTAAACAGGCTGATTCTGTGATCTATAATTCTCTCTGTTTCTTCTCTCACTGCACGGGCTGGTTGCGAGGAGATTGACAACCTCGCGGAGTTTTCTTCCGTTCTCACGTCACCAGTCTGGTGTATTTGTAATAACAATTTTGGTGACAGACCAACAAACTCCGACAAAATCATAACCTCTCGCGGAGGTTATAAAATCCGGGCCCAGCGAAAAAGCCGCACAGGTCTCTATGACCTGAGCAGGCCGCCCACCGCCTACTATGCGGCGCACGCGATAGCAGGCTATCGGCAAGCTTTTATCAGAGCATCTGCTTCTTCGAGCGCATCGATCAGAGGAAGAATGCAGCTGTAGCGGAGCGTGAAATGGTCCAATAATTGAAGTACTTTACTTTTCAATAATTGAGGATAGCGCAAGCAGCTTTAGTCATCGAAAGTCCATTATGGCAGAATTTAATAACAGTAATGGACACAATTATCTTTGATTGAAATAATTGACGCTCAGGCTACATTTTTGGGGGATAATTTCAGAAGTCATGTGACACCAAAGTATACTTAGACCGACATTTCGAGACAGTACGCAACTGTCGTTTTCAGGGTACTATCCACAGACAAGTTTCTTCCTATGTCTGTACTAATACTGAAACCGGGACGAACAGGCGGATGGAAAGATGAACGTACGTATCGAACCACAAGCAGAATAATATAATAAAGCAATAACTGTATCAAGAACTGCCTCGATCACTATTGCAGCCGTAAGTAGAAGTTAACATGTAGACGTACCTTGACTTGGATTATTCATCATTATTACCTCCGCCAAGGAGGTTATGTTTTCGTCGTGTTTGTCTGTCTCTTCGTTTGTCATCAAGATAACTCAAAAAGTTATGAACGAATTGTTAGGTACATAACAAAGAGTAAATGACCAAATTTTGGTAATGATCCGTTTGTTCGTTTGTCACTGTTTTTAATTTTGTGCTTGTTAGCACAATAACTCAAAAAATAATGAATGGATCTTTATGAAATTTATAGGGGTTGTTAGTAATGTTGAAAGACATAAATGTTCAAATTTTGGTGCAGATCAGCTTGTTCGTTTGTATGTTTGACTCATGTCTGTCATAACGTTTGTTTGCAGTATAACTCGAAAAGTTAAGAACGGATATTCACGAAACTTGCACAAGATGTTATTACTATCAGAAGACACAATGATTATATTTTGGAATTTATATAAAGAAAATTATGGTTTCAGAGCCAATTTGAATTTTTTGCTACCGTTGCCTAGCTTGGCGGAGGTATGCGCTCTCAGAGTGCTCTAGTTATTATTATATTCAGAGGTTTAAGTCTCCGTTTGCACAACAAAGGCGATATAACTGAGAAAGAAAGGACACATAGTAGGACGATAAGACACGTGAAAGCCATGCAAGTGGGTGTTCCCACACAGAATCAAAGCGAATAGGAACAGCAAATCGGGAAAGAAGAGGAAGAACAGATGACTTCCAACTAGGTTGTCATGTAAGAAACAAATGAGGTTACTCTATAGGTAAGAAATAAATGAGGTTACTTCCTTTATATGTAAGAAATAAAGGTCAGAATGCAATTTAGATCATTCATTCTTATTCACGAGGTTTTGTTGACTTATTTAGGTGAAATGAGGCATTTTATGACTTTTTTTCATGAATGCACTTTTCGTCGCAAATGTTTAGTTTTCGAGCTATCTGACTTTGAAGTCCCCATTATTTTCCTGTAAGAAAAAATAACCGGCGGCCCTACAGGAACCTAAACTTACCTAACCTAAAAAGCCTATAAAAAAGGTTTTCCATTACACTGAGCGAGTGTGGTTATTTTTCCCCAAAGGAAAACAATGGAAACTTCAGAGTCAAATATCTTGAAAACCAAGCATTTCTGACGAAAACGTTATTCCTGAAAAAAGTCTCAAAATACTTCACTTCACCTAAATAAGTCAACAAAATGATGAAATTCTCGGGATCACCGAAGCTGCAAATAGTCTGAAATAAATTAGGTTACTTTCCAGGTAAGAGGTTAGTTGAGGTTACCATGGACGTAAAGAATACAGGTTATTTTCTACTAAAGGTCACAGCTCGATAGTGGAAATACTATTTCTATATTTAGGTAGTATGAAGCGTTCTAAGACATTTTTCGTGCATGACGTTTCCGTCGCAAATGCTTAGCTTTCGAGATATTCAACTTTGAAGTTCTCATTGTTTTCCAAACGGAAAAACCAGCAACCCCATAGGAACTTCAACTACCCTTACCTAACCTAACCCTACCTAACCCTACCCGAACCTAACCGTACCTAACCTTTTTCCCCTAGATAGACAATGGAAACTTCAAAGTCAAATATCTTGAAAATGAAGCAATTCCGACGAAAACATTATCCCTGAAAAAAGTCTTAGAATGCTTCATTCTACATAAATATGTAAAAAAGTGTTGAATATCGAGTTGTGAACTTTAGTAGAGAAATACCAAAATAAATGAGGTTACTATGCACATAAGAAACAAATGGGATTACCGAGTACGTAAGACATGAATGAGGTTACTCTACACCTAAAAATAAAGCGGCTACTTTGCACGTTAGCTATAGATGAGATTACTTTGCACGTAAGAAATCAACGAGGTCACGTCACGGCGCAGGTAAGCAGCAGCTAACTTACTCTGACGTGCTTTTCAGCGATGGGAGGTCCAGGCGAATAAGCTAGTATAGCAGGTGCCACAGCCTGGTACCTCGATACATCAGTTTACAGATACGCCTGCTGTGGCGGGATGCACCGCATAAACAACACCGCGGATGTCGTAAAGCAAAATGATTGGCAGATCAATCTGGCCCGTTCTGCAATACATGCCTCAAGGGAGAAATATATACGTACCACCATACATGCCTGAAGGGAGAAATATATACGTGCCACCATAAATTCTAACACTTCCTTGGGCACCGTCTCATTTTTTTGTACGAGTTCCATTATCCGGCACATGCATACTTGGATGATGAATGCGTTAGAGCCATAGGCATGAATTGTGCCGCAATGTAAATTCTGTCACCAAACAAATAGCAGTATCTAAACCCGGTAGATTTATCAGCATTCGTCAATATTATCCTTTCGAGCATCGACAGCAGCAGCTGTCTGATAAATTAATTATAGTATAGAACAAACAATGAATTTAACCCTTTTTCTCAGAGCGTCAACTATGTACAGCATTTCAAATAGTATTATATTCCAACGACAGAGATACATTAATTCACGAGAGAAGGGAATTATTAAATAGACGACACCGTTGTTTCTTTCAAACATGAAGCTCAATAGCCAAACGAAAACAACTTTTGTCAGCAAGTATAAATGGAGCAATATAAGTAATCGTACTGGCACGATGCTTAAAACGATATATATAATTGCATATGGACGTCATTGTATTTTGTTGTTATCGCTAGTGCACCCCACCGTCAAAAATTACGGCAAAGAAAATCCATCAGCACCTCTTCAGCTAACTGTACCCACTGCAGCTGATCATCTTATCAAGTTAATTACCTCCGTCAAGGAGGTTATGTTTTCGTTGGATTTGTCTGCCACCAAGATAACTCAAAAAGTTATGGATGTATTTTGATGAAATTTACAGGGATTGTTAGGTATGTTACGAGGAATAGATGACTAATTTTTGGTGAAGATCCGTGCATCAGTTTCTTTCTTTGATTATTTGCCTCATTTTTCTCAATGCCGTAACTCAAAAAGTTATGGGCGGATTTTTATGAAATTTACACGAGTTAATAGATATATTAAGAAGAGTAAATGACCAAATATTTGTGATGATCAGTTAGTTTGTTCGTTTGTCACTGTTTTTAATTTATTCTTGTTAGCATAATAACTAAAAAAAATGCGAATGGATCTTTATGAAATTTATAGGAGTTGTTAGAAATGCTAAAAGATATAAATGATTAAATTATGGTGATGATCGGTTGGTCCGTTTGTGAGTTTGACTAATGTTTGCCAGAATTGTTTGTAAGCAGAATAACTCAAAAAATTATGACCGGATCATAAAAAATACTGAAGCTAATGACACTGTTAAAGGGCACATATGATTACATTTGAGTGTTGATACAAATAAAACAGGGCCTCAGAACCAATTTTAATTTTTTGTAATGGTAGCCTTGCTTGGCGGAGGTATGCGCTTTTAGAGTGCTCTAGTTCGGTGATAACGAGCAGTGCTACTCTTAATTAGGGTCACGGTACCGTTCTCAGCATTATGCTCGACACTGTATATATTCCCAGCTTTTTTCAGGCCGAAGATCAATCGTCTGAATGACGACGGCATTGGCGTTTTCCCTAATAGAATTCAGAGCCGCCCCACAAGCTACAACCGTCCCTTATCTGCTGAGACGGACTGAAAATTCTACTAGGGTTGAAGACCTACCGATTATCGTGCATCCGATTCGCTCGCTTTCAATAAATTCATTTAATCCAGTTAGCTGTAACATGTGAGGAGCTGTAGTCCTGGAAGTTCTATATACAACTTGCACCGAGCTTCAGGGCGCTAATCGCCAACCGATTAAGCTCGAGACAATCTTAAACTTATAACGTCTTTACGGTAGGTACCTGAAGCACACCCGCTGTTACCTCACCTTGGAATGGGGAATATTGTGGCAGATGAAACACACCCGCTGTTACCTCACCTAGGAATGGGGAATATTGTGGCAAATGAAACACACCCGCTGTTACCTCACCTTGGAATGGGGAATATTGTGGCAGATGAAACACACCCGCTGTTACCTCACCTTGGAATGGGGAATATTATGGCAGCTGGCACACACTCGCTGGTGGAAGGGAATGGCTTTTTTACTTTTTAGCATCGCCAATAATTCGGTTTTTGTCTCTGGAGGCGGCAGATTTTCTTCCACTTCAAATATGGAGAATACGAAGACTCTCGGCAGAGTGGTATTGGAGAAGTCAGGCTTCTTCAGCATCTTGAAAAATTCTGTAGGAGTAAAAAAAAAAGAAATTGACGAAACAATCATTTACGTCGATAACATGTATCTCAGTGCATGTAAAAATTCTATAAAAATTGGTTGAAAACATGATTGTTTCGACACCACATGATCTCACTGTCTTCAAAAATTCTGCACATAAAATCATTAGTATAATATGCACAAATGAATATATTTTGTAAAAACATAAGCGTTAGTGCACCTGAAAAATTCTACAGAGAGACAGAAAATATTGAAAACATAAGGAGACAAAGATATAAAGATAACTAGAGCACTCAGAGAGCGCATACTTCCGCTAAGTAAGGCAACGGTAACGAAAAATTCAAATTGGCTCGGAAACCATGGTTTTCTTTGTATCAACTCCAAAACCAAACCATTTGTGCCTTTCGATAGTATTAACAGTTGCTGCAATTTTTTTGAATATCCGCTCATAATTTTTTGGGTTATGCTGCTAACAAACACCATGAAAAACATTAGTCAAACATACAAAAGAACAAACCTATCTGCACCAATATTGGGTTATTTATGTATTTTAACATTATTAACAACTCCTGTACATTTTGATAAAGATGCATTAAAGATTTTTTGCGTTATTGCGCTACCAAACATTATGACGAGCATAAGTCAAACATACAAACGAACCTACCGATCTGCACCAAAATTTAATCACTCATGTCTTTTAACATTACTACCAACTCCTGTAAGTTTCATAAAGATCCATGCAAAACTTTGTGAGTCATTGCGCTAACAAGCATAAAATCAAACAGCGATAAACACACGAACGAACCAACACATCTTCAGAAAAATTTTGTCATTTACTTTTCGTGATATACCAAATAACTCATGTAAATTTCATGCAAATCCGTCCATAACTTTCTGAGTTATGACATTGAGAAAAAATGAGGCAGACAAACAAACAAACAAACGGAAGGACGGATCTTCACCAAAAGTTAATCATCTGTTCCTCCTGACATGCCAAACAATCCCTGTAAACAATTTTGTCAAAATCCGTCCATAACTTTTTGAGTTATCTTGGTGACAGACAGACAAACCCGACGAAAACATAACCTCCTTGGCGGAGGTAATTACGAGAATAGACAATGGGAAACTAGGTATAGGTGCTTGCAGGCAACTGTTGGCACCGAACACTTCCAGAACACGATAATAAAAGTCAATATCCAGTATTTTTATTTGCTTCCCCTCACTGTCTGGATATCTAGAGAAAACATAGGTAGGAATTTGACAAACGAAAATGCATGATGAACTAAAGCGCCTCGACGCCTCGAAGCGTAAGACCATAACCCGCGGGAGGGCACCTCAGTCATTTTTTGATCAACGAAGTTAGGGCACAGCCCCAATCCCTAAGTAGCTCTTCAATAATAACATAGGAAAAAAAATAGAAGCCTCGTGGCGTACGACGATCTGCCGCGGTGGGGGCAAATTCACCGCGGTGGAAGAAAATTAAACGCCGTTATTTTTTATGGACAGCTAGATCTAGTTTTTTGGCATGGGTCACATCTAGGTCAACCCACCAAACTTCCTACAAAAAATGATGAACATTGCTCAATTTCTCCGATAACTTTTCCGGTGGACATACAAATTATATAAATATAAATACTTGAATCTTCAACGAAAACATTATCACATCTCTCACTTCGTTCGCGGGTGATAATCATTGAACAGCGACTAGAAGCCATAGCTATCATATGCAATGTGACTATCATGCTTGCAGTGGAGGCAGAGGACACATACCGTATATGCAAGAAGCAGTGAAGGCAGAGAACACATACAATGCTTAGACATAAGTATTTGCACAACTCTATTTTTTATGTATTTTAAAAAATTTAGGGACTACTTTAGGATATTTAATACAGGAAGTTTATATAACATATATATAACAGAATATTTAAACAGAACAGTGAAATGTGGACTTCTAACAAGAAAATTTAACACAAGCAAAAGTAA
>LQNS02015105.1:26285689-26299588 GCA_001587735.2 Parhyale hawaiensis
TTTTTTTTCATTCTTTCATGCAGATAACCTTTAATTGAGTAAGGTTTTTGGGACACCGTTTGTGGACACCGGATTTAAAAAGACCCCACAAAGTTTTTATTGGATTGGGGTCCGGTGATTGGCTAGGCCATGGAAGAACATTTATTTTCTTCTTTTGAAACAATTCTTTCGCTAAGTTCGCAATATGCTTGGGGTCGTTGTCTTGTTGGAAGGTCCACCTGCGCGGTCCGTAAAATTTTTTGGCACTTGGAAGCATCTTCTTCTCTAATAACTCCCTTTACATGAAACTATTCATCTTGCCATCAATGATATGAAGATCCCCAACACCATGGGCAGTAAAGCAACCCCACACCAAGATACTGTCCCTTCCATGCTTCACGGTGGAGATGGTGTTCTTGGGGTCATAGGCAGTACCGCGTTTCCTCCATACATGCCGAGCTTCGTTTCGGCCAAAAAGTTCTATTTTAGTTTCGTCAGACCATATGACCTCTTCCCAAAACTCATTTCCTTTGTCCAGATAGTCTTTGGCAAATGTTAGGCGGCTCTTGACATGTTTTGCTGTAAGAAGAGGAGTTGTGCGAGGAGTGTAAAAATGAACGCCAGTACGGTTAAATTCCCTAACAATAGTTTTCTTGCTGACATGGAGTTCCTGAGACGCCAGTTCACTCTGAAGGTCAGCACGAGCTATCATGGGGTCATTAGTCACCTTACGTAGCATGTAGCGCCGAGGACGACCCATGATCTTACGCAGAGCTCCAGCTCTTGGCAGGTTGGAGACCGCCCGTCACTTGATACTTGCGGATTATTGCTCCAACCGTTGAAAAAGAATCATTGACACGTTCTGCTATTACTCTATAAGTTAATCCCTCACTATGAAGTTGAATTATCCGTTTACGAGTAGCTTCGGAGATTTCTTTAACTTTGGGCATTATAGTGAGAGTGTGAGCGGCTTCAATGAGGTCTAGAGAGGTAATGATTGAGCCGGCTGTGGTTTGTTTATATTGCATTTGTTTCAAGACGTTTCGTGAACGTTCTAGAATAATTTCCAAACTAATTTAAAATTATACTATTAAATATCAAAGATTCAACATCATACTTATTTTGGTTAAATACTTTTGTCCCTCATTACTTTTACTTGAGTTAAATTTTCTTGTTATAAGTGCACATTTGACTGCTCTGTTTAAATATTCTATCATATATATGTTATATAAACTTCCTGTATTAATTATCCTAAAGCAGTCCCTAAATTTTTCCAAATACAGAAAAAATAGGATTGTGCAAATACTTATGTCTAGGCACTGTATATGGAAGAAGCAGTGGAGGCAGAGTATACATAGGTATATGCAAGAAGTAGTGTAGGCAGAGGACACGTATATGCAAGAAGCAGTGAGGGCAGAGGACGCATAATTGCAAGAGGCAAGGAAAGCAGAGGACACACATATGCAACTAGAGCACTCTGAGAGCGCATACCTCCGCCAAGCGAGGCAAAGGTAGCAAAAAATTGAAATTGGCTCTAAAACCCTAGTTTTCTTTGCATAAACTCCAAAATCTAATGATTTGTGTCTTTTAATAGTAATAATAGCTTGTGCAATTTTCGTGAAGATCCGTTCACAACTTTTTGAATTATACTGCTAACACAAGTTATGACAAACATGAGTCAAACATACAAACGAATGAACCGATCTACACCAAAATTTAATCATTCATATCCTTTAAAATCACTAACAACCCCTATGAATTTCATAAAGATCCATTCATTATTTTTTTAGTTATTGTGCTAACAAGCATAAAATTAAAAACACTGACAAACGAACGAAATAACAGATCATTACCAAAATTTGTTCATTTACTCTTTGTTAAATACCTAACAACTCATGTTAATTTCATAAAAATCNTTTTTGAGTTATGGCATTGAGAAAAATGAGGCAGACAAACAAACAAACAAGCGGATGGACATATCTTCACCAAAAGTTAATCATCTGTTCCTCCTAACATACCTAAGAATCCCTGTAAATTTTGTTCAAATCGGCTCATAACTTTTTGAGTTATCTTGGTGACAGACAGACGAACACGACGAAAACATAACCTCCTTGGCGGAGGCAATAAGCAGTGAAGGCAGAGGATATACATATGCAGTAAGTAGTGAAGGCACTGGCCACATACATGCAAGAAGCAGTGGAGGCAGAAAATACATTTGCAAGAAGCAGTGGAGGCAGAGGTCTCATATATGCAAGAAGCAAGGACGGCCGACGACATATATGCAAGAAGCAGTGGAAGCAGAGGACACATATTCATGTATGCAAGAAGCAAGGAATGCCCAGGACATATATATACAAGAAGCAAGGAAGGCCGAGGACATTTATGCAAGACGCAGTGTAGGCAGAGGACACATATGCAAGAAGCAGTGGAGGCAGAAAACACATATTTGCAAGAAGCAGTGGAGGCAGAGGATACATATTTGCAAGAAGTCATGGAGACAGAAAACACATGTATGCAAGAAGCAGTGTAGGCAGAGGCCACATGCATGCAAGAAGCCATGGAGGCAGAAAACACATATTTGCAAGGAGCAGTGGAGGCAGTAAACACATATTTGCAAGAAGCAGTGGAGGCAGAGGATACATATATGCAAGAAGTCATGGAGACAGAAAACACATATTTGCAAGAAGCAGTGGAGGCAGAGGACACATACTGTACATGCAAGAAGCAAGAAAGCCCGAGGACATAATATATACAAGAAGCAGTGTAGGCAGAGGACACAAATGCAAAAAGCAGTGAAGGCAAAGGAAACAATATATGCAATAAATAGTGGAGGCAGAGGACACATTTATGCAAGAGGCAGTGAAGGCACAAGATACAATACAATATATGCAATAAACTGTGGAGCCAGACGGCACACATTATATTCGCAAGACGAGGATCTAGTCGTGAAATATCTGCAAGAGGTGTTCCCTCTCCAAAGAATACGGTTCTTTCTTCTGTTAGATGACGTTCATACCTTACTGTGTAGAATCTTTATCGCCTAGCTACTTCCCGAAACATAACGATTCAAGTAAAAAAAGGCGTGGGAGCAAGGAGGTGCGCTTATTTCGCTAAAACTCACTAGAAACACATTCATACTTCTCAAAACCCGGGTTGCGGAGTCTAATGGCTAAGCTCCGACTCCTGGTCTCATAGTTGTTTGAGACCCCGACTCCTGGTATTCCTACAAGACCTAGCTATATACTTCGACTCTGCAGCCCTGCTCGAAACAGGCCTTTTTTTTACCACTTTCTGCACCTCTACTTTTGGCCCTGGCCGACTTGTGCGAAAAAAAAACACGTTTTTGTTTTTTGCAAATACAAGTAAGTTTTCTCGAGGAGTGCTAGACATATATACCAACAACACACTAGGGCAGAGTTTAAACTGAATCACAACGAACAGAATAATTATAGAAGGGTACAGCTCGACTTAACTCACCAAGAATAAAATCAAGAGAAGCGTAGAGCTCTACATCAGATGAGAACACGAGTTTAACTCACTGCGATAAAATTCACAGAAGTGTAGAGCCCTACGTCAGGTGAAGATGATTCATTCACCAGGTATAAAACTAACGGAAGGGTATAAAGCTCTACGTGAGATGGGAAGACGATTAGCGCACCAAGAATGCAATAAACAGGAAGGTAGGGTTTCCCGTCAGATGGGAAGACGATTACTTTATGAAGAATATAATTAACAGGAGGGTAGAGCTCTACATCAGATGAGAAGACGATTACTTCATCAGTAATAAAATTAACAGGAGGGTAGAGCTCTACATTAGATGAGAAGACGATTAACTCACCAGGAATAAAATTAATAGAAGGGTAGAGCTCTACGTCAGATGGGAAGACGAAGTACGTAGATGCCAGCCGGCGGGCAGCATTTCTTGCGATGTTTACGGGGTACAGGAGCTTCTTCTGCTGCCTGTAGGTAGTGACATTGGTCCACTTCGGTGGGTCCATGCTGCAGTCCATCCTGCGTGCCAACAGCTCTTCGGTAGTAGGGATCTGCGAACAGGGAATATATGCGTCAGTTCATCTGCTTTAGGGACCCGAAGCAGCTTTGACAAAACGCAACCCAAAGGCATTCGATAGGTACCTAGGTAAATACAACTTTACAAAAAAATCATGGGTCCATTCAAAACACCAGATGGTAAAAATGCTACAAACATTCCAAGACCAGTACAGATGCCAGTAGCTCTTTTATACACCTGTGAATTCATAGAGCGTTAGGTCTTTCAAGAACTGATCCACATGAACATGTTCAAACACATTGGCCCCGAAGTTCTTTCTCCTCGTGTTCTGAGGGAAATGGCTCCAGTCATCACAGCGCCACTGTTCCACTTATTCAATCAGTCGCTAAGCACAGAAAAAGTGCAGCAGGATTTGAAAGTCGCTAATGTAATTACAAATGTCTCCAATACGTAAGACGGGAGAAAAGAAAAGTCCCAGTAATTATCAACCCATCAGCCTTACGTCGGCCATCAGCAAAACCATCAAACGCCTCCTGGAGAAGCGCATCACTACACTACCTCATTTCTAACACTCAAAATAGATAAGAGATAGAAGAAGCTACCTACCTAACTTACTGGACTTCCTTTCGAAAGTTATGGAGATCAGAGAAAAAGTAAAAGGACTGGACCTCGTCCACCTACATAGACTTCCAACAGGCATTTGAAAAAGTCTTCCATGAAGAATTAATGTAAACACTGGAAGACCATGGTATCCAGGGAGACGATTCATACTGGATGGGAGCATGGTTTACTGGTGGCCAGCAGCTAGTCGAAAGAGACAAGCGACTGGACGCCGGTCACATCTGGGATTCCATAAGACAGCGTGCTTGGTCCACTTCTCTTCATAATTTACATGAATGACCTCGATCTTAACAACCGTAGCAAATCAGTAAATGTACGACTGACACTTAACTCTGTCACCCTACCGCATCAGCTAGGGATAGGACGAACTTCAGCAAGACTTGGACCGTCTTGTGGAATGGACCGCAACGTGAGAAATAAGCTTTAATGTTGTCAAATGTTCAGTAATGTACGTAAGGCCGGAGGATCCCTCAGCCCCACGATTAGAAATGAAGGGATATAAAGTGGCAGCTATCACGCAACAACATGACTTATTAATAACTGTTACAATCTACAAGTTGCGTTTTAATTTTGGCCTCTACATCAGAGCGACGATGTCGATAAAATGGAAAGAATCTAACGCAGAGCAACAAAGTTGATACCTCAGCTGCGAAACGAGCCATACGAGTGTTGCCTATAGGAAATGGGACTAATGTCTCTCGAGCAAAGATGACTTAGGGAGCAACTAATAGACACAATCAAGTAATTACACAGCTTCAACGCGGGCAGAGCATCGTCATCCTCCATGCTCTGTTGGCAAAACCGCCCATCGAAGAAAATAGTGAGTGGCGAATACAGTAGCTAAAAAATTCCCTCCTTGAACCAGCACGCTTTCCTTTGCACCAACGAAAATAAATGCAGCTTTGGGGCGGGATAAGCACGTCCATCAAGCATCTCGGGGAGGCAAGCTGGTGTTGACGTATCATTTTTCTCTGTGTAACTGCCATTCCACTTCACTTGACTCCAGTCCTTCCAGGCTGTGTTATAATCCTACACAGACTCTTTGTCCTATTAATTGTATCGCTATGAGAAAGAAGCCGTTGCAGCGAGGTACCGCAGCCTGGTACGTGTAGTTATAATCTTTATTAGATAGAAAAAATAACCAATTTCATAAAGCGGGTTTTGCAAGCCTTACAGTATTTTTTTGATAAAAAATTTAATAAATTCACCACCGCGTTCAAGACTTGGAATGAATAACTAACGAAACTTTAAAACCTAACCAAACTTGAGATTAGGGGTGCGCCCGCTTTTTAGGACCGGATGGATACGTCAATTTTCCTATGCAGAACTAGCAAAACAGACAGTGGAGGGCGACATGCTTCACCTGACCCGTGAAAGGCTAAAAGCAACTGAAGCACTTTAGGCTCGATCGATTGGCTCTGCAAAGTGCAGTTACGTCCAGCATAGCCAAACCCACTCGACTAGGCGTGTCTGGAAGTCCAAATATGAATGTTGGGTCGGCTTGTAAGTGCTGAATGCAAGCCAAGTGCGCCTGCGACGGCTGGAAACTCCGTTTTAGGACGCAGAATTGAAATTCCAGATGTTCCAAGGGCACCTAATTAAGGGTCAACGCCTGAAACCCGACTCAACGAGGCAAAGCCAGCGCACTCATCCGAATTCATTCACGGCAAGTCAAATTTCGAAGGCTTAATTTCACCGAGTCATCGATAGAGGACGGTTTCAGCCTCGATCGAGAAAAGTATGGTGGACTGGATGTTCCAAAATAGCAAACTTTTAAAAGACCAGCCGATCTGAACAACAAAATGAAAATAATTATTCCATTAAAATGCCTAGATTATTAAGTTGAATGTTCCTCCTCTTCGAGCTGCGAAATTCGGACTGAAATTGCTGTTTGGTGAATCTTCCCCAAAACTATTTTTTTGCGCAGCAATGAAACCCCTCAATCGGAAACTCCAAAACAGAGAAAATTCCTGAAAAAGAGACCCCGAAACTAGGAAACTACAGAAACGCTGACTGTGTAGCTATAGACTACAGACCCATTAGCTTCCTAAAGTACTCACCTCATTGGTCGTATGCGATTAGCATCCTCACGTACCTACTAGCCCGATCGAGATCCTTCATAGTTTTTAATTCTTAAATTTTGGCTTGTTCAATAAGACAATAACATAACTGGTGTTATTATAGACCTGGCGACGGACATGCAGTATTGTTCTCATATCTATAGTACGCTGAACGCGGCCATGTATGCCGGTACACGTGGCCAACGAGATCATTTGACGAGATGTATTAAGATGCTTGGCGCATAAACCACTTCTATTTACCAGCCAGACTGACGTCAAGGTGCGCCTTGACATTGTGTAATTCTTACGAAAATTTATGCTTTACCCCTTCATGGGCGAAGACGAGTAAACTCGTTCATTGCCTTGTGTGCCATTCTTCATACTTGGCAGTCCAAATTTCATGATGACCGCGGTATTTTTACAATAATTATTAAAAAAGTACATTGGCAAAGCAGATACAACATAACAGCTGGGCAAAAAGTACTAAAATAAACACAAGTAGAGACTGTGTTACAATGAACCGATTTTTCAGCTGTAATCCTAGAGGAGGAGGAGGTTATACAAAGAGACGATTAAGAGTTAGGTTAGGTGTTATGTCAGCTTCCAGAGTTAAATCAGTTGCCGTCCTCATTTACTCACCTAATGAAGTAAAAGCACTAAAAAAATATTCAAAAGTGAAAGGAAAAAAGTTTTTGAGCGTTTGACTCAACGCTACAGACATCAAGTAGCCCGTCACGCCACAGCGTCGATTATTTCATTTTTCTATGTTTATTAATTTTCATTATTCAATGTTCAATAATGTTGTTTTTGTCGCAGGACACATCATAATTAGAACGTTGCATGTATGCTACACTATGGGAGCAAGCGGTAATTAAAAGTAAATGTAGAGACTTGGGGTACTTCAATAAAAAATAATTTAAGAATGGCACAATATGAGAGCTAGCTACTAGAGTAACTAGACGAACGACAGAACGATATATCTTCGGAGGCACCCACTGATCTAGAAAATAGACTACGATATATAAAAGTATATCAGGCTGTATGTCATGAGAAACTGTTCAGGGTAGGCACTATTAAAGCATTTCTTGGTATATATATGAAAAAATACAAATGTCAAAGGAATTAGCTACCTTTAATCATATACTGTATAGCTACATGTATTAACCCTTCATACATACGGTGAATTATATTCATAAGTTGTTATAGAAGGGAAATGTAAATGATAATATATTTCGTACACGGTGGGCACAGCCTACCTTGCCATGCTCTGAGAAGGCACGTACTTGACATATATAGAGTATACTTGGTTAAAAGGTTGTTAACCTATTTTTTTATAGAATGTACAGTAAAAGGTTGAACACGTCCATAGGTTACTCGGAACAGTTAGCGTCCTTTGATTTAATTAACCTTTTCGGTGACATTATGAGGTCAAGCGCAGAGAGTTCGGTCAGCTGGCGAGGGGCCACCGATGCGCGCAGCCTGTCAGCTGAGCGACACTGGGGCTGGTTCGTATTCCTGACTGCCCTTGGTGACGTCACTGCCCCCGATATGGGAAGGAGAGACTGAGAAAAAACACCCTATCAACAGGTGGGACTTGTGCTTCTACCACTTCCTCACTTCCCTTGCCGACGTCACGTCGCCGATACAGGAAGGTGATACCTACTGCATGAGACACAAGCCCTCTTCACTGGGCGGAGCTTGTGCGAAGCGTCATTATAAGCCCCTTAGCTCTTGAGGGACGAGTACAACAACTTGAAGACCCTTAAAATAGAGCTGAACGGGCAATACAAGAACTGATGTTTAAGTCAATCAGTTGAGGGCTACTACCCCACTCGGGGTCTATTTTTTTAAACATTGCGGATCTCCCACGAGATATGTCGTGGTACCGCACTTCTAACAAGTGAAATAGCAGCCAGTTTAGCATGATTCACTGAATTAACATGAGTGTTCCCTAATTTTATAGTATTGGCTATTAAAACAAGGATTCCATTCAGCACGCTCTATATAAAAAAATCCCTATCCAAAATTATCCCAATGACATTTAGTGGCAGTCTTTCGATTTCTTGTACTCGTAGAAATAGCATCATTAGAAACGTCCTATTTGAAAAATTTCTGACTTTCATATTCTACAGTTTCATAAAGTTCTATACGAAAATTTTATCCTAACAGTGTAGCCAAGAGTACTGGAATAGGTTATAGGGATTTGGCTTACTGAAGCAAACGGTTTGGTTAGAACCACTAAATCACTCGTGTTGCCGTAACCAAGCACCCAAGCAACAGTGCTACAATACCAGGTGGATCTCACGTGGTCTTCAAGTTGCAAGGAAGCTTCACGGTGGTGGTTGTCACTGCCACATTGAGCCAACGCGGCTGCCACGAAACGAAATGTTAGTGGTTTTGTTACGTTTAGCTCACGTGGATTTTATACGGCGACCTATGCTGTAATAAATGTCGCATATGCCCCACGTGGTAGCCACACGGGGCCCAGTTAAAACCAAAGTGGTCGCCATTTTGGCACAATTTTCAAAAAAAAAATACATGCATGCATCGTCAACGTGATTTAGAGGTAGCAAAGATACATGGGCGCCATATTCTTTTCTTTTTTTGAGCAGGGTCAAAGTACCTAAACCAATATTCTTGAAAATAAATGAACTGTGTCTATTTTCCAACGGTTACTGGTGTCAGCTCGAGCCAAAAGTGAATGATAAATTGCGTTACTGTAACGACGTACTTGAAGCAAGTAGCAGCGATTTTGTCAAAAATACGACAAATTATATCAATTATCTAATGACAAAGTTTATTCGAATGAACGTCAGCATTTCATGGTAAAGTCGCATTACGATACAGACAAATTTCATTTCTTAGAGTTAGATTATGCAATTATTGGTTCCCCCTGAAACTATGGTGGATCATCGCAAGAGTTAACTTGGCCTTAACAATATTCTATTCGGGCTGTGCTACCTCGCCAAAAGGGCTCTTTCTCTAATAGGAATACAATAGGAGAAAAAATTCTAGTGGCGAAGCAGCACACGCAGTCTGATTAAGATAGAGTATCCTTGTCACTTGGCTTGCCATGTACTCTTATGACAAGTAACTATATGGTGTTATTCTACATACAGAAAAGCGTATATAATACGGCTTCTCATGCTATTTTATTTTTTTTTTTTCATTATATCCCTAGCTCGAGCCTCGCTTCGCTCCTAGCTCGCCAACGAAAAGAAGAAATACACAAGTCTTGTAGAATGTCTAGTAAGACGAAGAACCAACGCATGAGACGAGAAAGCGGAAATGAAGAGGGAGCCCAAAAAGCACGGGTCATCAGCACGGGAGTACGAAAAATGAAAGATGCGAGAGAAATAAACTGAGATGATCCTAAAATCATAATACTGTAAATATCCATATAAGAAGTTTTCGTAAACGAACTAGTGACAGATCAGCAGGTGTGAGTCCAAACGCGGTGGTCAAAGATCCAAAAGAGCACATGAATTTTTATAGAATGCAGAGCAAACGGGCCGTCTACGATACACCATTCAACTCGAAACGGGCTGCATCCGTCAAAGAAGTGAAGGTAAACTGAAGGAAGAGTGCAAATAGCATTATTCGACAGTTGGAAATAGCCTCACCAACAGATCCATTTGCAGAGAGGAACCAAAGTTTTAAGAGATTTTGAACAGAAATACAAGCACCAGGTGCTACCTGGGGTTTGAAAAAAGGTAGAGCAGCGACAAACTTGTTCTGGTTGACACATTGACTGCGATGCCATGAATAGACCTACCTAGGACAGTAAATACCATAAATGGTAAGCACTGCGATTGTGATCAAAGTGCTAAAGCTAGTCAAAAAGAGAAGCGAAGGTAATACATTATGCGTATTAAAAGAAGTGAGCAATTGTAGTCTAATATGTTTCTTGGGGGAAACAAATATTAGCCTCATGGGCTGTGACGGCGTACGTGAAGGATCTTGGCAGCGAACCAGTCGACATCAGTACTCCATAAAATGCCTTCGCACTATTATAGATGGTGGAGGGAGCTTTATACAAATTTTAGACAGTATGAGTGCCCAGGGTGTAGGAAAGAATCCTGCCTAATCGAAGAAACAAGAAACATAAAAACCCTCTGGAGGTTTTTGAAGAAAATACGTTCTCCGCTCTGATTCTGTTAAAACAACGCACAGATTATCAACTTAACACAACATTAAAGCATAATTCTATCTGGGACTGCTGAACGCTTCGCCTATGATGAAGAGTAACTACATTTTTTCCCTGTTTTATAGGGATATGAACCCAACCGAATACCTATTGGTATGAGACAGCTAAAAAGTGACAGAACGTACGAGTAATCCCCGCGAAAGTGAAGGAGGTCGTCATGAAGTAGTGGGAGGATGTTACTCAATACTTTCAATAAACATTATAGATGGCTTAAAGTTCCAAGTGAGACGACACGAATCTAGAATATTGCGGTCGCATTCTCGGAAGAAAGCTGTTGTGTAAGCACTTTTTTTTCAATAAGAAATTCACTATGTTCGCATAGTGCCAGTATAGCTACTGGTATTGAGAAAATAAAATTCTACAAGTATTTTGCTGGTGCATGCAAACTGCTACAGCGTTGACAAGTTACAGCATTTGCCCCAAAGAAGCAGTAAAATCGAAATATATATATATAGATGTGGATGCGTGCCCATTTTTAGGCCCGGTGAGCGAAATTTTACTGTGGATCCGTGCACCTCCCAATTAACTGCACGGCAATGCCATCCTTGTCCTCTATTTCATTAAACTTCCTGTTTAACCACACATGGTCAGGAAAATCGCTCAGCGGCGGTATGAATGTTTACCTTAACATGCAAACCATCCAGCCCAATACCATGCACTCAGTGACTTCCATACGAGATGCCACTATTATCGATGCTATTCTTATAAGAAGCACTGGTTTTCTAGGCCAGTTCTGAGTAAACCACCAAGATTCAATTTGCCAAGTGACAAGGAGCCGTCCCAAGATTGCCGGAATGAGGCACGAAGCTATCACGACATATACCAAATGATGACACTAGGCAATTTATTTTCAGAATGACATGAAGCACCCGATATATATTCAGAATTGTCGGGCGTGTAGTCACGATACTCGCGAAAACGTTAAAACGAATCTTTTATTCTCAGAAAGAAAAGACGCTAATTGCTGATTGCTCAGAGTTCTTCAAATGTGAGGAACAAATTTGAAAAAGTCCCTGTATAGTCTCACAAAATGGTAAAAGTCGGTTGGAAGTCATTATTATACTCAGATTTATGGAAATTGCCGTGACGTGGACTACGAAAGCGGTCACTGTATTCCCACAACAGCGGAAGTCGCACGAATACAGAGATATTAGACTAGTGGGCAAGAGTCACAACATCGCTAAAGTTATTTAAAAGAAGCAGTCTATAATAAATACCATACGCCATCAAGTTCTCCTTTATACCTTATCTGAATTCTGCCCCCCCCCCCACTCCCCAGAAGCGAAAACGGTGTATCACCTTCTGGAGGCGGGGGGAATCTGTTGGGTCGTGACGATATCACCAAGCCGGGGCCACTCTATACAATCGTAGGCTCAACTTGATGAGCGAATGAGCAGCTCGCACGTCGTCCCCGAGGCGGTGTAAAAGACGGTACCATGAATGACGGGGTAGCTGACAGTCCGCTCATCAGATTGAGCATCCGAGTACATAATGTGTTCACGGAATACCGTGTATAATGGTGTATTGTTATGCAACGCGTAAAAAATCCTTTTTTTAGCTACTTAAGCAATCGAAATAGTGGTAAAATAAGTAAATATTTCAAACAAGGCAACACTAAAATGCTTTCAGAGATCGAAATAGTTTCAAAGCAAAAATTCTCCATTTAAGCTAACCGACAACAGATGTGCTTGTACTTGCACCAAACTTTTTTTTAGGTCCATTGAAATGGCAAAGATTACATACTCACGAGATGAATACCGAATACGTTAAGAAACCGCCCAGGAACTATCGACCAATTAATCTAACATCGGTCATCAGCAAAACAATTGAACGCCTCTTGAAGAAGCGCATCACGGATGACCTGAGGATGCATCAGCTGATATCAGACCCTCAGTTCGGCTTCCGAAATGGAAGAAGCTGCTAAACAAACCTACTGGACTTGTTTTCAAAAGTTACAAAAATTAAAACTGAAAAAAGGGTATCGTGTATCTAGACTTCCAGAAGGCTTTCGACGAAATCCCCCATCAACGGCTCATGAAAAAATTGGAAGCACATGGTATCCAGGGAGACTGTTTACGCTGGTTCAGGACATGGCTTACGGGTCGGCAGCAGCGAGTGAAGCTTGCAAGAGAGACGAGCGACTAGACTCAGGTATCATCAGGAGTTCCACAAGGTAGCGTGCTTGGCCCACTTCAGTTCATAATATACATCAATGATCTCGATCTTAACATCCGAAGTAAAATCAGTAAGTTTGAGGATGATGCTAAACTATGTCCTCGTGAAAGGAAAAGAGGTGAGCTCCAACAAGACCTTGACCACCTGATGGATTGGAGCACAACGTGGCAGATGAGCTTTAATGTCGACAAATGTTCAGTAATGCACGTAGGGCTGGAGAACCCTTCAACCCAATTGAAAATGAACGCGATACAGTTGGCAGCTGTCACCCAACAACGTGACTTGAGAATAACTATTACAAAAAAACTACAACAGAGTCGTCAGCAAGTAGACAAGAGTGTGAATAAGGCAAGTAGAGAACTTGGTTCATCACCAGGAATTTCGAATACAAGTCCAAGCATATCATCATTCCCTTGTACAAGGCGTTAGTGCGGCCACACTTAGAATTTGCTGTTCAATTTTGGTCGCCACATTTGAGTAAAGATATCGATAATATAGAAAGAGTCCAACGCAAAGCAACGAAATTGATATCTCAGCTGCGAAATAAGCCATACGATTGTCGCCTACAAGAACTGGCCCAGATCTCTCTCGAGCAAAGACGGCTCAGGAGCAACTAATAGAAACAAGTATTTGAATAGCTTCAACGACGTACCTATAACGGGACTTTTGATAGGGACGTTAATGATCGCCAGCGAAACAACGGTCAAAAGCTCAAGCATAAAGCTCGAAGAACAACCTAAGTCAGCAGTTCTTTCCGTATTTCATAGGGAGCATTTGGAATAGACTCCCTTCCGATGTTGTCGGTGCGGAGACAGTCAACGCGTTTAAAAATAGTTTTGACAAACATT